>JARFOD010001215.1:1158-11835 GCA_031763545.1 Mopalia muscosa | reverse complement strand
CTTTAGCTCTGCGAACACCAGGGCAACAGAAAGCAACCTCTTTTCTCGCCTCTAACGATCGACCAAGGAAGCCGAGGGAGTATTCTGCAGAGCCATGGCCCACCTGCTTCCTCACAGGCCTATGTAAAGAGAGATTAGAAGTTTTTGACTTAAATTGAAAGTGCTCGCTCTTCTGGTCAAATTTCCAGAGACTTGGTTTGGTGGTGATCGCTAGTGATTTTTCCTTTATCAAACATGGATAGATAGTTATAAATAATAAAACACAAGATGGGAAAAACAATGAACTAGAGAACTACTGAAAGCATTTGCAAGACAAGATTGTAGTACATGTAGATCTTGTGGGATTGATCATTCTCTCCCTAATTAATAAGACTTTAAGCTTAGTTCTATATCTGCTTCCAAGTCTTGATTTAAACACATATTTTAAGGTAATACAAAATTCACCAACAATAATTTTAACATCTATAAGTCCTCAAAGTAGATATAAAATGAAATTATCGGAATTGTGTACACCAATCAAACAATGGATCAATGACTGATTGATTACAGAGCTTACAATAATCCAAAACACTGGTAATATTTTGCAAAAAAACTAGAGCTTGGTCTTCTCCTATGGTTACATATATATAACCTGTGATTTAATACACACAACAAGGGATAAAAAGTAGATTTATTTACAATTGCAATAATCCGCTAAACAAACCCCAGAGCTAAATAGTTGCAATAAAGCAATTCTGTGACAAAAACCTATCAACTGTCAAGGTTAAACAAAAAAAATCACACAGTAGAAGTGCAGATGTTTTATTATTGAGAGAAACATGACACGTTCATCTTCACATTGTGCTGGACAGGTGCCTATCAGCATAATAACCTATATAATACAATACCTGGGCTTCTATTAATTACCCGGTAGAGGCTATAATTGCACAGGCTGGAAACAAAATGGGCTATGACAAAAAAAGGAGAATTACATTCAGGACATTGAGTTGTGTTATTTCTCACACAATATTCTTTATGACGCATCAGAGCAGACTCTTTCAAAGTAAATCAGAAAAAAGTCACTATTTTTTTTAAACAATTGCACCTTTATCAATAAAAGCTTTTATGATACACATGTTTAGAAAGCATTGTTTCAATGAGTTATACATAACGTAATTCCGAAAAACGGTAACTTTATTTTGAATATTTCAAATATTATTCATTTTCACAACACTTTATATAGATCAATATGTTATGTCCACGCCTGGATAAAATGCCTCATTTCTTACAAACATAGGATCACAGGTTCGTTACAAAATCCTATATGTAGAGAGGAGCTGATGGGACCCATATATTTAGACCACTCAGCTGCCCGGCCTTCTTCTAGGTTTCAGTGCCTAACTCTGAAGGCCATGGGTTTGATTCTCGAACAGGTTTCAGCCTGCAAAATTTTGTGAACTAGAATCTGTTCAAACTAAGAAAATGTTATCCCAAAAATAGTTAAAAATACAGATGATTATAACATAAAACACCCCAATGATAGTTCTCTTCCAATTGATTCCAAACGATTGTTTAAATGAATAGTGTGCTCAAGATTATTCAACTGACACAGGTATTCTCCAAAAATAACAACAAACAGGTGAAGCATTCCGCTGTGGGATATTTAATGTTCCTTCAGTGTAACTAAAGCAACATGACTATGCTTGAAACATACTATCCACAGTCAGACAAAAGGTGCTCTGTTTCATAGTTTAATTTCTAATAGAGGTTTAATACTTTTCATGTTTGTCAGTATACAGTGAAACTTTCCAAAAAAGAGGGTTAATACATATACCATTCTTTTTTCTAAGAAAAAACAAAATGCTAAATATCTGGGTTTAAATTAGGCAGGAATTCAACAGCACTATGGGACAGGAACTTATTCTGGATAAGGGCAGTTTGTTTGAAGAGTAGCAGTGCTGTCTTTACTTGGCTCTGGGGGAAAATTAATTTTCCAACAAAGTTGTAAACGCTTCACATCTTGGTTGTGCTAATGTTCATTATTGTTGGAATACACCTCTGTCAAATTAGTGAAATACCCTTCAGCATGGCATAAAACACTAATCTATCGATCCAGTTAAACATTACAGGGGAGTAATTTTAAATTCAGTGACATGTTTATCTTATTTCTTTTGGCTTGCTGTTACATTTTAATTATTTTCATCAATCGAACCTTACCTGTCTTAACACTAATTAACAAGTTACTTGAAGCCATAGGTATATAGGTCAGACAGGTGTCCAAATTAGAATTCCAATAAACAGGTAGATAGCCTGAGAAATGATATTAATCTACATTTAAATAACTTTGACATACCTATTAACATAAGAAAAATTAAGCTTTCCGGTTTGGCATACAATCGATGACTTCACCTCACTAATGTTACCCATGAGAAAATATATTTCATTTAATTTATCAATTCTGTTTTATATATTAACATTCAGTCTTATTCTTTGGAATTTTCTAATAGGTTTAATTTTTTTCTTAGGATACCTGATAAATAATAGCACCTTCAACAAGGAGCTTATAAACACCTTCCACAAATGTCATAAAGGAAGATTGGGCCAAATTTATTGCAATTTAACTCCTTGTCGTAAGTTGTTTACAATTTCCCCATTGGCAGTCACAAGGATGAAGTTAGGGTCCAGTGCTGGGTGATAACCAATGAGAATCAGCCAATAGCTGACTGACTTCTCCATGTTAAATAATATAGCTGATCAAATTAAGACTTTGATTTTACAATAACATATAAAAACTTTTTTGCTTATTCAAATCCCTGATTTATGATCAAAATTCAAAAACATTCCTTATATTGTTTAAGTATATGCAAAGTTCAACAGGGCCGGAAAGTTCCACAGATCCAATGTGTACAAGGCAGATGTATTTATCACCAATGAGAACACCTCAACATATACGCTACATTTAAGAGAATATATAGCCAAATGGGGGGTATTGTTTCGAGCAATCACATTGAAAGATAAACAAAAAAACTTTTAGAAAATATATATTTTTAATTTGCATATCAATTAATCTAAGGCAATCTTTATAAAGGTTAGCTGCATATTAATAGAAGTATCAATGGATAGGAAATAAGAACCCTTAAAAACCAGCCTCTCAATTCATTCAGATATTGGTAACACAAAATGGCTGCTTTATATATAGATCAATACAAAGTAGTGTTCACATGCTCAGTTATTTTCTATATTAATTCTCCTTCATTATCCTTAGTCCCCAACGGGCCGATTGAATAGTTCTGCCTGGTATTGTATATAATGATCTGCATTGATAGGGCCTATAGCTTACAACTCCCGATATCGACCACCTTCCAGGGGAGACTATGTTTAGGAATACTGAAGGAAACAGCCCCCTGGCACCAGCCCATCGACAAGCCTATTTATTTCTGAGTCCCCTGGGCAATCAATTATCACTGCAGGTAGCAATTGGCTTAATTAGCCCCACCCCAGCCTGCTTTACCTCAGGTGATGACCAAACTGAAAGCCAAACAATCCAACACAAATCACAAAATAACTATTCCCATTCATGTCCTAATTATGTCATCAAGGACACAATAATGGTTGGTACAAACGGGAAACACAAAGACCAAATGGATTACTATTTAATAGGATGGCAGTGTTGAGAAAATCTATTTCACAATGTCACCGAGTTTGCTGAAATCAAAGGATTGGCACCCTAATCCTGGCTGGCTTTAATTTAGCAAAAGTAAGGACAGACAGGATTAAGATGAAAGTTTAATAAAACTTGTAAATCAGTGATAAAGATTGATTAATTGGTGTGTTGCGCCATGCTTAAGACTATTTTTCTAATAATGCGTGGATATTCCAACAATAACTGACACTAGTACAACCATACAAAGTGATCTAATACAGTTAAAAAGTGTATATTCCTCCAGCTCTAAGTAAAACACTACTACTAAGTATAAACAAACTGCCAAGTGACAAAGAAAACTGTTCTGTGAACTTCCTCTAACTATTGTTTTATAGCACACGTTATCCTGGCCAATGTTGCTACTGACAATCAAATATACAAATTCTCTTTTATGAGACTTTTTAACATAAACAAACATAATATTAGAATACATCTTCGAAATAATATGATAAACATGTTAAAGTCAGAATTGTATCAAAATCAAATAATAAACAGCATGTTAAATTATCCTTTAGCAAACATAACAACATATTGCATCAATATAAAGAAAATCCATTTTCAGTATTAATTAAACTAAATAGCTTTATGGAAAAGGTCCCAAACAAACAAAGATAATTTTAATATACACGTCCATTATTGCCTAGTCCACAAGAACCCAGATTGGATATGTCACAGGCAGTGTGAGAACTGCATACTCTAGAAAGCACAATAGAAACTCATGGAAGAAAAATGTCCAGAGAGTCAATAATCTGATATATGTTAGAGGTATGCTGAGAAGGCTGGAGTTTGGAAACGTTGGTCGTCTATGCTGGCACTTAACAAGGCAGCCTGTAGACAACAAACCCAGAGGGAACCTTATTTAGCAAATATTATAAACTGGGGGTCCATTGTCCACTGAGGTCGTAGAAACTAGCTTCTAGCCAGACACTCAACTTTTTAATTGTTGCGTCATTTGTTTTTCCCTAACGTCGAGCAACTGAGGCTAACATAGGTAGAACAATGATCTTCATGTTTTCTGGGTAGACGACAACATGCGGTGTTTCCTGCTGTACCTGTGTGTATGCAGTGTATAAACAGAGACAAGGTGAGAGTCGGAGAGAAACTAAACTCCACACAAAGTCTTCGATTGAGCCACCTGTTTTGACACAAATATGTCCTCGTTGTTTCCAATCTACATGAGGAGGTCAAGGGGCTAAACTAAATGGGTAGCAAACTGTAAACAACGAATTTATTTAAAATCCTAATCAGTTTTCAATTAAGACTCTCCGTCAATGGTTCATTGTTCTCATTCCATAAGCCAAGGTCTAGCCTACGAGAAGAAAACTCAACCCTCTCTGTACATGGCACATTGAAAATAACTGCAGGCCTTTTAATTTTATCTCAGGTTCTAAAATATCTTTTAAATAAGAAGACCCACTACTGAGAGCGATGTAAAAGCATCCTAGTGTTCAAACCATTGCAGAACTGAAACTGTCAGTTTTCAGAAAAAGACACAACTTTTACAAACCAAACTGCACAGAACTCAAACTTCCTCTGTTAATGGTAATCAAAAAGCTGCGTACAAAAATTTAAGTTCAATTCACTTCAATGCAGCCTTAAAAAACTACAGAAAAAAAACTGATTAAATTACAGACACACAAGTAATTTTTGGTAAACGTTATCCTCCTCGGTTCCACTTCTAGGCAAGTAATAAAAGTGTAGTTCCATTGCAGTGTACAGCAACAGGACTATACGGTAGGATAAATTGCTAGGGCCCATGAGGTTACTACTTTTCTAATTTGACCAACCCTGGATTGGTGGGGTAACATGCTAAAGCAGATGACAGCCCATGGGGTAACTAGTTTTGTCATTTGGCCAACCCATGGTTGGTGGGGTAACATGTTACGGTATGTCACAGTTCATGGGGTAACTAGTTTTGTTATTTGACCAGCCCTGGATTGGTGGGGTAACATGTTAAGCCAGGCCACAGTCCATGGGGTAACTAGATTTGCCATTTGGACAACCCATGATTGGTAGGGTAACATGTTAAGGTATGTCACAGTTCATGGGGTAACTAGTTTTGTCATTTAACCAACCAAAATCAGCTGACATTTAATCCATGTGACTTACCCTACCAAAATGACTTTGATTGACTGTATCTTGGTTACCGATTGGATGCACAGTTTATGGCTGCCTTTTTCCGTCACATGTGGTCAAGGACAGACTGTGACAAATTTGAAGATATAACAAGTTTAATCCTTTGCGACTGGTCGACGACAGTGTCTAGACCCGTTGCAAGCTTGACACCAACAAAGCAATCTCCATGAGACTTTAATGGCCGACAAAGAATCGCTTATGAACAGCTGGCCTGCATAAGTGAGGCACGAGTGGAATGAGTGGTATGTTATTTCATATTTAGTTGGCCATTTCATGCTTTACTAATTGTAAAATGTAATGTCAAATGTGTTTCAATCTGGTGGATAAAAAGCTAATCAATACTTGGCTTAAAAATCTCATTTGACACATTTACATTGGTATTTCATCGAAGTAGGTAACTAGAACCGACATGCACAATTGTATTAAACCTTCTCAAAGTAGGCTTCATTTGCTGAGGTTTCATTTCTCCAGCTCAAAGGTGTACACACCTTAATTAAAGTGGAGTTCTATGTAATGAAGGTCTAGCAAATCAAATTAAATATAGATAGGTATATTGGATGAACATGCAGCCTTATCTGGTGTCACAAGTAAGAAATTAATCAGTGGTTTACAGGTGAGGGGAGCTTCACTTCTCTATAGTTGATCCTGTTTAGTATAAAGACCCGGGTTTACATAGCACTGTGGTGAGATCTTAGCTGTACCTGTTTTTAGCACTGATTATCTCAGGTAAGCATTTTAGTTATAACTACATGTAAAGATGAAGCTAGTGGTAAGAATATTTACTAGTAAGTTACTTGCTTCGAGTAGCTGCTTGCATATGTTGGTCAAACATACAAGGGGTGTAAAACTAAATCTATTAAAAATAAGTTCAATATCGAAAAGAAGGTGTTAGAAATCTATAGTTTTCACAGAGATATAGATGTACTTCATTTGTCATTTTCTCTTTCTTTTCCACATTAAAATTGAAATGAAATCAGTCGTGCCTATGAAGACTCCCTTTTTGGTTTACAGGAAGTCTTGTTTTATTATATTTATTATAGTTTTATTAGGTCAACCTTTAATTGAAAAGGTAGATCCAGGTGATAATGTATTATGTTTATGCCTAGATGGGCTTAGCACCCGATGGATGCTGCTTGACCAGATTACTTGATGATTGATCAGTGTTTAACACCAAATTCAACAAGATAAAATAATCAGAAACATGTAGATATATGTAATTATTAATGAAGCAAATCAACAAAAAATGTCGTCACCTCATGAATTCTCAACAAAAAAATTCATTGGACAAAATTAACATTGAATGAATGTGGAAGTTTCATCAGGCAAGAGTAGACTGTACTCTATGAACTCTAACCAAATCAAAATCTTTTTACACTAGGACTGATATAACTTAATACTATTTTTGATGTATCAACTAGCATGTGTTAGTACTGAGCCAAAATATTCAGCAATTACATAAATTACACGGAGCACTGAGAACAAACGGTATGGCCTGAAATGGTTGGGAAGAAGGATATCCGAATTTAATATTATTATTACCTAATAAATTTCTATGTTAATCTGCAAAAAAACTAGTGCTAATACACTTGCCAGTTTTAATATTAAATCAATCTGTAGGACTGAGCAATGCTAGTTAAAAAATCAATGCTTCTGGCGGGGAGAATGTTCTAGTGAGCAGACAATATGGATTAAGACATTATGCCAATAAACCATGTAATGTGTGTTATCAAGATGAGCACATGATGTTGTTTGGGGGATATCTGGATATTGGGAACGCCTGTTCGGAACCCATGGGAAACTGATAATACTGAAGTCCCTTGGTAAAGCCATGGACTAACTCCTATAATCATGGAGGCCTTGTCAATTAGATCACCCCGATAGAAGCAATAAGATAATAGGACTGACAAGCTGCTGCCGTAAACTGCCAGGTTATAGGTCATGTGATCATGCAGGCTGGCAGCCAGTAAAGCGTACCAGCAGTCAGAAGCTCACCTAACATATCGAGGTAGCCTTTATACCCAGTCAGTGTTTTACTTAAACCACTCTTTGAACCGGAGAAAGAGCATGGACTTAATTTCTGTGTGGAATTGCCTTCAGATTCTCCCCTGTTTATTTCACAGACTAGTGATTCTCTGAGAATGGTGACAATCGTCTGTTGGATCAGTGACCATATTCAGGAAGATAGCTGTCCTGATTGACTGTCAACACAGCCAACTATCAGGTTAGTCTTTACCTTCATCTCTAAGACCAGGCTACCTGGAAATTAACTCAATCTGTTTCTTCCATGTTTCTTATTGCTACAGACTACAGCAGGTGCTTCCTTTATTTACCAATGCTTTCTTCATCTTGTATAAATGTGGAAATATATTTTTAGGTAAAAAATGCAACATATTTCATATGGAGATACCCAAAAAATTGAAACCATACTAATCTGTTTATGTGGTGTACCATTGCAGTTGTCATAATGATATTGTATAAATGAGGACAAATTTATTTTAAGTAGAAATGTTTAGCTGCGGTACTGCGAAAATCTATACCACACTCCTGTTCTCATTTTGTATATTGTATAAATGATAAATATTTTTTAAGGTCAAAACCAAATGCTTTTTGTAAGGAGGCACACAAATCTATATCATAGTCATGTTCTCATTTTATAAATTGTATAAATAATAAACATTTTTAAGGTCAAAACGAAATGCTTTTTGTAAGGAGGCACACAAATCTACATCATACTCATGTTCTTGTGTAGTGTACCAGTGTATTCTATATGTTGTATAAGAGAAAGGTATTTTTTACAAGCAAAAACAAACAAACAATCCTTATGGTGCTGGTGTACATGCAAAATCTATGCCGAACCATTACACTCATATTATGTACCAATGCAATCTGTGTATTTTACAAACAGGGTATGTATTTTATAGGTAATGAATCTTTCTTCATACAAATACCTGGACATTTTAGAACATAACACCATGTGGTTGTATCATTTACCAATGTATTCTACAATTTACATATCTAAATAATACAGTATTTTCTAGTGAAAAAAATATTTCATTAGAGTTTCATACATTTTTCAAACGAAATTTACCTTGAACATTTATTTATGACCAGGGCAGTTTTTAGAAAAATTTCCCAGGTTCCTATCCCAAATTCTTCAGACCATAATCAGTGTTCTGAACCTGCTTTTAGCTTGATTTGAACAGGAATTTATGAAAATAGTAATATATTGACATTAATTTGGGCTTAAAATAGTTTGGGCGCCCATACGTTTTCCGTAATTAAAATGGCTCTGGATACTGCCCTGGTTGTTGTATTTGTTAAATGTAGGTGATTTAAAGGAAAAATGCAATGATAATAGACAGGCAAGTAAGCTTTACTATAAAGACCTGCGCCATGACTGACAATAGCCACTAGGCCACACAAGTGTATACAATAATTTTCACTTTCAGTCATCTCATGACTAGATTCCTACAACGGTTTACACATGGGGTAGAAAATGTGTCTAATTTTTTATAGGCCTATTCGTTTTATGTGCAGGTAGTCATTTATTTATATAGTAACGGTTAGACTAAGATGTGTAACATGTTGCAGTTGGTCTACTTTTTTTAGGCTTACAGCTATATAGCCCGCCATATTGATTTCTTTACGGCTGGTTGGACTCGGAAGAAACTAGGGCCTATATAGAAGTAGAAGGTTTACCATCAAATACACCAGTTGTATTACACAACAGATGTTTTATTCCGAAGCCTAATTCTTTCTGAATTATAGACACTTCCAATATACGGAAAAACGTATCTGAACTAAACTAGTGTGTGCAGTTTGAAGAGTTGGATTTCAAGAGCCAGATTTGGCGAGTTGAGGGGGTCGCCGGCTTCGTCCAAAAACATTCAAAAACTGTGACGCACAGTCCAACGGTTAGCAAACATAGACGTCAAACATATACACGCTAAATATAATGTAAGTATGAAACGACCGCTGGATATGACTAATATTTAAAACGCACCACCTTTTGCTTGCATTTCAGTTAAAATAAAGGAGTTAAACGTATTACAAAACACTTGCCTCAAACTCTGAATCGCTTGAATCCGTATCAGACATCTTCTGTTTTGAAAACTCACACTCCCATGATGCATTGCGCGATTGCCGTAAAGTGATAAAATAGGGCAACCACATCAAAGCCTTTTATTCTTTTTAGCTTTCAAATACATGTTTTATCAATAAAACCAACTTTGGTGTGTTAGTATTACGCTTGTTATACTATATTTGAAAGATTATATGTGTATACATAATTAACGACTTTGAAGTTCTCATTTATGTGCATATGACGTCACGTGTTCTTTATTCGCCATATTGCTTGGATTTGTTGCCGGCGAGTGGTAACGGACGTAAACTACATCGCTGAAATGGCCGGCTATTTATTCCCTCGTACGATCGTGGCATCGACACAAACAGTTCAAAGTTTAATAAGACCTTTGATCCCAGCTGTCGCCCAGAAATCAGAAAAAGTTTTAGTAGATTCATCTTGCCAGCCGATGTCAAATTACAGTTTATCAAGTCGTCTGCTATGTGGAAAAACTGTGGCTTCTTTTGGCTTGACGTGTAAGGATTACAGAGTTTTGGGGTTTCACAGAGACGTTCTAAATTCAATTCAAGTAAATCCTGATCAATACTAGCATTAAAATGTTACTGGAAGTATATTACTTTCCAAAGAAACTGTTACGTTATTGAATTTATCTTCGACCTTCAAATTGTTAACCCTAGATCCAGGTATCGTCAATGCAGCCGTACGCTTTATTGACGCTCCAGCTATTCCCTCTTAAAGTTTATAGTATATAAAATGGGGAATTCCAAAGTCACTC
>JARFOD010001204.1:0-11835 GCA_031763545.1 Mopalia muscosa | reverse complement strand
ATTTTCTGCTTTCATAAATGACATGGATTTTAGTAAAATACTGATGACCATGTAAAATCATCTGTGTATAAACAAAACATTCCTTGTCTGCTTGCCGGGCGCCAGATACCTTTTTTAATTTTAAACACGTTTAACCAATGCTTAAAATACGACACACCGGAAGCTAAAAAGAATTCGGTTTTGGGTTTAGTGGCAGTCTCAATTTACGGACAAATTATGACTTTTGTTTTTAAATAGTTTCTATTGCATTCAATTGTAACAGATATTGTATATAGTATCAATAATTCAGGTAATTACTCAATGTATGTAACTGCAGTCTTCTTTTCTATAATAAGATTTGCGCATTCCAATAAAATATTCCGCAATAATCTTATAAAGAAGAACAAGAACTGCACATTCACTTGTTAAGAATAATGCAAGAACTTCAGCGTGAATATACCTCAAAGAAGGCGGATAATAATTACAGCTTGATATAGAACGAGAGCTATTAATTACCAAGAAGTCATTCTGTCATATCGGCCTGTTGGTCTAGGGGTATGATTCTCGCTTCGGGTGCGAGAGGTCCCGGGTACAATTCCCGGACAGGCCCATTTCTTTTTCCCCTTTCCACATGTTGATCAATAAAATTCCAAGGAGCTGACAATCGGGGTTATTTCACATCAGGTTTGGTTTTTTGTTTCATTATCCTTTCCTACATCCCTACAAAAGGTTCTTTCCATGTTCATTGTTTTTATTTTCTGCTTTCATAAATGACATGGATTTTAGTAAAATACTGATGACCATGTAAAATCATCTGTGTATAAACAAAAATTCCTTGTCTGCTTGCCGGTCGCCAGATACTTTTTTTAATTTTAAACACGTTGAACCAATGCTTAAAAACGACACACCGGAATCTAAAAAGAGTTCGGTTTTGGGTTTAGTGGCAGTCTCAATTGACGGACAAATTTTAACTTTTGTTTTTAAATAGTTTCTATTGCATTCAATTTTAACAGATATTGTATATAGTATCAATAATTCAGGTAATTACTCAATGTCTGTAACTGCAGTCTTCTTTTTCTATAATAAGTTTATGCGCATTCCAATAAAATATTCCGCAATAATCTTATAAAGAAGAACCAGAACTGCACATTGACTTGTGAAAAATAATCCAAGAACTTCAGCGTGAATATACCTAAAAGAAGGCGGATAATAATTACAGCTTGATATAGAACGAGAGCTATTGATTACCAAGAAATCATACTGTCATATATCGGCCTGTTGGTCTAGGGGTATGATTCTCGCTTCGGGTGCGAGAGGTCCCGGACAGGCCCATTTTTTTTTTTTTTTTTTTTTACAATTTCCACATGTTGATCAATAAAATTCCAACGAGCAGAACGATCGGGGTTATTTCACAACAGGTTGGGTTTTTTGTTTCATTATCCTTTCCTACATCCCTACAAAAGGTTCTTTCCAAGCTCATTGTTTTTATTTTCTGCTTTCATAAATGACATGGATTTTGGTAAAATACTGATGACCATTTTAAATCATCTGTGGATAAACAAACCATTCATTGTCTGCGCCAGATATCCTTTTCAATTTCAAACACGTTTAACCAATGCATAAAATAAGACACACCGGAAGCTAAAAAGAATTCGGTTTTGGGTTTAGTGGCAGTCTCAATTGACGGACAAATCTTAACTTTTGTACTTAAATAGTTTCTATTGTATCCAATTTTAACACATATTGCATAAATATCAATTATTCAGGTAATTAAAACAATGTATGTAACTGCAGTCTTCTTTTCTATAATATGTTTTGCGCATTCGAAGAAAATATTCTGCAATAATCTTGTCCAAATTGTATAGCCAGATTTTCCTGAAAACTTCCACAAGTTACTCAATAAAATTACAACAAGCAGAACGTATGGAACTATTACGCAAAAGGCTGGGTTTTTTTTATTATCCTTTCCTACATCCCTACAAAATGTTCTTTCCAAGCTCATTGTTTTTATTTTCTGATTTCATAAATGACATGGCTGTTGGTAAAATACTGATGACCATGTTAAATCATCTGTGTATAAAGAAAACATTCCTTGTCTGCTTGCCGGGCGCCAGATACCTTTTTTTTTATTTTAAACACGTTTAACCAATGCTTAAAATACGACACACCGGAAGCTAGAAAGAGTTCGGTTTTGGTTTAGTGGCAGTCTCAACTGAAGGACTACAGGGCAAAACGATCGGGGTTATTTCACAACAGGTTGGGTTTTCTTTGTTTCATTATCCTTTCTTACATCCCTACAAAAGGTTCTTTCCAAGCTCATTGTTTTTATTTAGTTTCTATTGTATCCAATTTTAACACATATTGAATAAATATCAATTATTCAGGTAATTAAAATAATGTATGTAACTGCAGTTTTCCTTCCTATCATAGGTTTTGCGCATTGAAGAAAATATTCTGCATTAATCTTGTCCAAATTGTATAGCCAGATTTTCCTGAAAAATCCCACAAGTTAAATCAAGAAAATTACAACAAGCAGAACGTATGGAACTATTACCAAGAAGGCTGGGGTTTTTCATTATCCTTTCTTACATTCTCACGAAAGGGATTATATCGAAGGTCGTTGTTTTTATTTTCTGCTTGAATAAATGACATACATTTTGGTAAAATACTGATGACCACTTTAAATCATCTGTGTATAAACAAAACATTACTTGTCTGCTTGCCGGGAGCCAGATACCTTTTTTTAAATTTGCAAGACATTTAACCAGTGCTAAAAATATGAGACACATTAATGACAGTCAGGAGTCAAATGATGATGGTTTGATAATAAACCGAAATATTGAGTCAATATCGATTTTTCGTCTTTCTTTGGAGTAGTCACCTTACTCTATTATGTTAAGCTTGTCAGTTGAGAAATTCTAATAATTTATAATGGTCATAAGTATTTTACCAAAATCCGTGTCATTTCTGAAAGCATGCAGAAAATAAAAACAACGAGCTTGGTAGTCACCTTACTATATCATTATAAATTATCTGTGTATAAACAAAACGTTATTTGTCTGCTTGCTGGGCGCGAGATACCTTTATTAAATTTGAAAGACATTTAACCAATGCTAAAAATAAGACAATCCGGAAGCTAAAAAGAGTTGGCTTGTGGATTTAGTGGCAGGATTATAGCTTCATGAGCGAAAATCCCAGTTTCAATTCACGGACAAATATTAACTTTCGTTTTTAAGTAGTTTCTATTGTATTCCATTTTAACAGATATTGCATATAGTATCAGTTATTCAGGTAATCAAGACAATGTATGTAACTATACAGTCTTCTATTCTATAATAAGGTTTGCGCATTCGAATCAAATATTTTGCAATAATCTTATAAAGAAAAAACAGAAATGCACATTTATTTGAGAAAAATAATCCAAGAATATGTGAATGACATTTAACCAATGATAAAAATAAAACACACCGGAAGCTAAAAAGGGTTTGACTTGAGGGTTTATTGGGATGATAATAGAGCGAGAATCCCGGTTTCAATTCGCTGTCTAGTATCTATTCTATTCCATTTTAACACATATTAAATATAATATCAGTTATTCAGTTAATTTAAACCATGTATGTAACTGCAGTCTTCTTTTCTATAATAAGCTTTACACATTCCAATAAAAAATTCGGCAATAATCTCACACTTCTGTGTATATCTCGTGAGAAGGAAGTCATTTAAATAGATTAAATATTTGCAATCAGATTTGCCTTTAAACGCATCAAAGTATTAATTGATCACGTAAGCGAGAGGTCCCAGATTTAATTCATGGAAAAATCTCTCAGGCCCATTATTTGTTTTGACAATTTCCAACGAGCAGAAGAAAAGGATCTATTAGCCTTCCCTACATGATAACGAAGAGTTTTTTCCAAGCTTGTTTTTTATTCTCGGCTTTTCTACACGATATGGATTACTAAGATATATTAATTACAATTTTAAACCCTATTTAACAATTTAACATTTTTTTTCTGTTTGCCTGGCGACAAATACCGTTTTTTTGAAACTTTTTTAAAAAGATATTTAATCGTGCAGTGCTAAAAATAGGAGAAACCAGGCGGTATTAAAAAAAGTTGGCTTTTTGGCGCGCTTCTTGAGCAGAAAGCCCCAGTTCCAATTCACCAACATATCTTACCTAGTGTATTTTAGAACTTTCTTTTGTATTCAAATTAAATGTCTTACATATCCCATGAACTATTCAGTTACTAAAACAAATTGTGTAACCGCATTACTCATTCGTCATTCCTTAACTTTCTTAAATATCCTATATTCTTGCTTTCCAAAGTAGTCTTTACACATTCAAATGAAATATTTCGAAGGAATCTAACACTTCTATGTACACTTTGTGAGAAAGATTTCATTTCAATACATTTCAAACTTAGCAAACATGTTTGCCGTTTAATTTGATTCATCACACAATTTGCTACATATATAGAAGTCAAATTCAATACAAGGACACACAAGAACAGTCTCATTGGATATACATAAAAAAACCACAAAAAAAAAAAAATATATATATATATATAATGTGATTAAAATGGGTTGGTTAGCCCAATTATTAATGTAACACGAACCATAAAAACGAAGAAAGAAGAAAACCTTGTCTTAGATCAGCGAAAAATTGTTTTTATTGACAATAATCATTTGAAGATGCATGTGGCATGATTGTGTGGCAGTTTTCTTCAAACCAACTATACAATGAAGTAGCAGGGAAAAGATTTTAAAATAAAACATGTGCACGATGTCCTTGTAATTTTATTACTCCATATACAGTATAATTATCTTGAATTTAAACGAGAATAGTAATGCTCTTCAACATCAATCTGGACTGAGTTGCTCAAAAGGGGGACAATTGACAAGTGATTACCATGAAGCTTCTAACACTTTGGGCAGTCAATAATTCAGCAATCTGTGTACCTGGAAAATAATGCACTGAACCCCAAAAACCTAGATGTTTGATTATGCTAGCACATCAGTCTTATGATGGTCTAGACCAACTTCAACACAGAGTAATATAACCAAACACATGCTTAAATTCAACTAACCTTTGAGCAACAGAGGCTAGATTAATGATGTATTAAAATTTAGATATGCCCAAAGGTACATGTATGCCTACCTTCAGGCTAGACACACACACTTGACTATATACTAATAACATAGTTTGCACATGGAATGTATATATACATGTACACATAGATACCACAAGAAGTCTGCTTAGCAGTCTCAGATCAAAACAAAATTAGACAGTGTATTGATAAAATCCAAAAGACACAGTGTTTAAACCAGTCACACTCTCAAGATATGGCTTCTCAGCAATGCTCAATGAATCATGGACAATAATCCATGCAAAAACCTTTGGCCAGTTGTTTAATCATCATGGCAATTACTATACTGCATTTGCATTTTCAATAGTTAGTCGGAATCAATTACATTCAACTGAGAAGGGTCGTTTTCAGACTTACATAACGAGATAATGTTCGTTTTAAGGACAGTGCCGTTAAACAAAACAGATATATTGTGATGTTTAAAACGTTTAGACATAGGGGTGTTTTGTTTATATGCTGCACTCTGCATACATCAGATCTAACTATGATTTATATAGAATAAACATCTTAGGATGCTTAATTACTTCAATTTGTAACGGCAATAAACAGACTTGATCCAACTGAGACAGATAAATTAATTTACAAAATAGCACCAGACACTCCATATCATGTTACATGTATGATAAGTATTCAGTTGATAGATGCTTCACAAGAAAATTATAAAATTTTTAATTTCCATAAATTGTGTGATTAAGAGAACATCAAAAACTCTGTATGCTCTTGAGATACCACAAATTCCCATATACCTGTTAAAATAATGTGAAATTTCAAAGACTAACAAAAAGTCTTGCTTCATTTGAAACACTTTCTGCAGTCACCCTGTAGCTGTTCAGACTTTTATACAAGGTACATGTTATGCCTTGCTGATCCTTATTGTCAGACCCCTTAGAGTATTTAACAAACTAATAAAACACTTTATTCCTGAAACTGAAATAGACAGTTTTACTACATTCATTGAAAACTCATAATTAACTGAAGTCCTGATAAAATATAAGCATAAATAAAATCTATCAAGCTGTTGAAATGCATAACTGGAACCTATTCAATAGTTTTTTGTTTTTTTTTAGACTCCCTAAATTTTGTGTATGATCCTAGTAAATAAATGTAACTACACCTATACTTTAAATAATTACAAACTGTTCTTCATTGTCTATATATTGCAACTCGTTGGCCTATTCTAAACACAACAGCATACACAATATAACTTTATATTTTCTAAACATAGAGAAAAAACAAATATTTGATTTCAACATATTTAAAACGATCATCATGGCTGAAGATTTAAAATAAATTGACAAATCAGCTTACTCTATGCTCCAGTTAACCTTTGAAAATGTTAAATTCCTCAAAGGATCTTTGTCTTGAGTCTACCTGTAAGCATATTCACAAATACACATCACCAGCAGACAATTACTTTTTATACATCTGTTCTCTTTTATTGGACTTTAAAGGGTTTTACAAGTTTAGACATGTCTAAAATTGCATAGACAATTTTTCTTTTTAAACACGACAGTGTGGAAGACAAGTGCAGCACATTGCACTCTCACAGAATGGGAAATCGAGCATTTTACATTCAGAACTATAACTGCGTAGTTCACACAGGCACAATTCATCAAAACGACTTCATTCATTTATTTACCTTACACAATCCCCC
Source organism: Mopalia muscosa (assembly GCA_031763545.1). Classification (NCBI taxonomy): domain Eukaryota; kingdom Metazoa; phylum Mollusca; class Polyplacophora; order Chitonida; family Mopaliidae; genus Mopalia; species Mopalia muscosa. The sequence continues at coordinate 5,058 of JARFOD010001204.1, read as the reverse complement.
AAGTTTTGCTTTGGGTTAAAAATGTTTTCCCTCTGTGAAAAAAATAGATCAGTGAACAATGAACATGGCACATGAAAACTCATAATTTTCTCTGATTGTTTTGACTCATAGCTTTAGCTTTCTGCAGAAGGTGAGTCAAGGGTGAAAAAGGTATGAGTCTGAGAGAACAGTAATGTTCATGTATCTATGTAGACAAATGGTCTTCTAATTTTTTGAAAATAATCAGGAACATTGATTTTGGAAAACTGCTTTTTTCGTTTGAACTGATCCTAGTTCAGAAATTTTACCGGTTGAAATACTTCAAGGAATCGGACCCACAACCCTCAAGAGTCAGGAACTGGCAAGTACTGGCCACCTAGACCACTCAGCCACCTGGCCTTCGATTGCTGGTCGGGTTTCAAACTGCAACATTTTCTGGGCTAAAATCTGTACAAATAATGATTGAGTTATCCCAAAATAATGAGAAAAAACAATAAATTTTCACTTTTTAAAAACATGATTCATTCACTAATAAAATCAGGTTTCTATCTTCCTTTGGCTTGAGATGCTTCAGGCCAACATGAATGATCAACAAACAGTTTAGAGATGTCTCAAGAACAGCACTGTAGCTGGTTCATGTTTAGCAAAAAAAAAAAAATTTAGTAAATATATTCTTAATTTTTGGAATGATGCCAGATATACAGGTATATAAGAATGCATTAGTAAGCTATTTCTTTGTTTTTATATATATACAATTAGAACACTTAACAGACTTAAAAATAATATTCCTTATGAAAATAACAATAATTGAAGACCTGTTTAGTCCTTTTCAGTAAAACATGTAAAATGAGATAGAAAATACTGAGAAATAAAACATAGAACAGGCAGATATAGATAAAAGCTATATTTAATTACAAAATAAATACTTTCACTAACATGTAAATATTATACATAATTGTCAATACAAGAGGCATTATATAACACTGTCTTTTCAACATCACATTTCCAGCCATAAGTAATTATGAGGATATTATAAATGATGAATAACGTAAAATATTTAATAACTCGGACACACTGATCAAAAGAAGGATATAAATTGGTAAATGACAGATCAAAATGGAAAACAAAATATTGGAAGAGATACATATTTGGATTTAACAACGGATTTGCCATTCTTACAGCGCAACAATCTATTCAAACAGCAAACGACTTTTGTTTCCGATATTACCTGTAGAATAATTAGGTACCATGCTATTATAGCTTGGGGTACTGAATAATGCTAGTATGTTTCAAGAATAACCTTACCTTCTTTACTTAGCACTAAAGAAACATTATTTTTTTTAGTAGAATTAAAATACTCCTAACTTTTACCTGGCAGTCAATACCAAATACTAGTACTATATCCATTTATAGTTTAGTTATCATTGTATACTGAATACTCATGATTCAATATGCACAGAGTGATATAGCTGGATTGAATGATTAATTAATAGGTATTTTATGCATGCCTAATGACAAAAATAGCCCAGAAAAATGAGAAAATGAACAAAACAGACTTTATAATATGGATGTGAAATGGCATCCGTCTTAACTTGCAATCTTCCTGATTGACTGAAAATATATATTATAATGCAGGAATGTTATAAAGCAACAATAATAGATGAATGTCTTCAAAAATTGTATTGTTCAGGAGTTAGTAGTAGGAAAGTGCACACTAATACCCAACAAACGACATAAATGAAATGACAATTCTGACATGGCAAAAAATATTGAGACCAATAAAGGGAATGTCATTTGTCTTTGCTGTATCTGTACAAGACAGTTGCTGGAATTTTACATTTTGCCATTATATGGGATGCAGGAAGTAGATTTTAAAGTTGATCAAATACACAGGTTGATTTCTATCTTGTTTTGATGTCAATGCCTCATCACAAAGTTATTTATATTGGTTTTATAATGTTACTAGCCATTGGGGTAGCTGAGAAGATGGCTAGTCCATTATTATAATGCTGAAAACTTCATGTACACTGACACGAATATTGACTTCTTTCAAATTCTACAATATGGATTGAATCAGTACAGAATCTATTTGAATGTTTAACATGACCAGATAGAAAAGCCCTTTAGGAATGTGCACACAAGCTGGAATACCTCCTCCAGCATACATGTAGAATGAATATGAACTTGTTCCACTTTTAACTATGACTGAAACATAATATGGCAACATCAACAAAAATGAACTTGATTTTGACATTTGTCTGGAATGTCTTAGTTGCTCCCTGTATTTGCCCTACTTTCCCAAGGAATAAACTGGACAGAATAACAGGATCATGTGGAACTCAAATGGAGAGCGACAGCTCTTGATTTATCAGAAAACACTTGCAGGATATATCATCCATTCATAAAAGACACAATTCTGTTGTGGAAGAAATAATTATGTTTTCAGAAAATACGAATCTGATCAAGTTAATGCATGTTGTGTATGGTTCAGGAAGAATAAGCACTCATATCGAAGAGTCTGTGACAAGCCGTTTGATTCGATCAATTTCCACTTGAGTGTTCAATCTTGTTTTCTTCTCTTCATCAACCTCATTCATCAAATCTACAAACTTTTTCCCAAATGACGCTTTGATCATCTCAAATTCCCTTTTCATTTTATCTACTTCAGATTTAAGATCATTATATGCTGCCTTGCTGACTGTATTGGCTTTAAGATCACGTATTTCCCGCTTGAGTTCATCAATGACCTCTGAACTAACACCAGAAGAAGAGCTGGTACTACTAGGCTGGGCTGGACTCGAAATTATGCCGCCACTGGGAGAATATTTACCTGGAAAAAATAATGATACATATATATTTAATCACATTGTAAGATAGTGATTGTTTGTTTGTTTGTTTGATTGGTGTTTAACGTCGTACTCAAGGGTATTTCACTTATATGATGGATTGTCCACTTCACATTCTACACAGCTCTATTACGGTGGAAAACCGGGAGGAAACCTCGTAAAAAAAGCGATTGCCGGAGCCACAACATTTGACTCGCTCATATACCTGATGGTTGAAAGGCGGACTTGAACCCGTGAACCGTAAATCGAAGCTTGTTCAGTTCAGGAAGCGCACTCGCTACCACTGAGCCACGGCCACGGGCCTGTAAGACAGTGAAGATGCATTTGTTTGTTTGTTTGTTTGATTGTTTGATTGATTGATTGATTGATTGATTGATTGATTGATTGGTTGGTTGATTGGTGCCTTCTGTCACACTTAAGTTCATTTCACCTACATGATGTAGTGTCAATCCAATAGAAACCTTTACCCTTACCCCAGACAATTAACAAAGAGAAGGCATACAGGACAATCACAAGACACAAAAACAACTGATGCAGAGGCAACTACAGATGAGCTTCTTGTTGTCCCTAATCCTCAGATTTGTTTGTTTGAACATCATGCTCAAGGGTATTTTACTTATATAATGACATGTCAGCCCAATTGATGAAGGAAACCACCATCGCCACCACTGGCAACAAAAAAGACAAGACACCATAAACCAATTAGCTTCCTATTCCCCTTTAGCTCTGAGAGCACCAGGGCAACATGATTGGATAAAGCTCCCTCTAACCACCCGCAGAGTACCAGGTAGAAATGAAAATGCGTAAGAAATAAAATTAGTTTCTTTTTTTGCTTATAAATCCGCCTTTTTATTTAAATTAAAAGAACCAATATAAGGTGAACAAAGTAAAGAGAGTCAAATGAATTTTGACTTTTGAACATTAATAATTCATGAACTTGCAATAAATTTGCCAAAACCTGACCAGCTCCAATAAGATACTTACTTGACAATTTAACAGTGGGTGGTTCCTCATGTTTGACAGCATTAGCTAGGTAACTATTTCGCTTAGAGGATGTTGTTGAAGGTACACCCGGAGTCGAATTTATGCTGGGTAACCGCTTCTTCACTTCATCTTTTATGCTCTGTAAACACAATGTTACTGTTTTAAATAAATTGTTTGCTTTGTGTTTAACACCCAGCCACTGTATAAGGATAATGAGCCGGATAAACTATCCGGCTTCTGTGGTGAAACACCCATGACATAAACTCACCCAGTGAATGTTGACTGAAAGCTCTACCGATAATCCATCCAAACATTGTTAACTTACACTGTCCAATTGTCCACCCAGTCTTTGAAAACAGACACCCAATCTGATAACCCAGCCATACACTGTATAACAACACCCAGTCTGATAACCTACCCAGGCATTGTATAATGACACTCAGTCTGATCACCTAGCCAGACACGGTCCAACAACCCCCAGTTTGAAAACCTGGTTGGCCACTGTATAACAACACCCAGTCTGATAACCCACCCATGCATTGTATAACAACACCTAGGCAGACAGTGTATATCGAAACCGAGCCAGACACTATAATGACACCTAGTCTGATGACCCTGTCAGACACTGTATAACACCCAGTCTGATAACCTTGTCAGACACTGCAGAGGTAGAAATGTTTCAAATTAACAGCAGGACATTTGTTCTAAAGCTTCAGAAAGTTGCCAGACAATTTTATTTTTTGCCAGACATTTTTTGCATTAAGTAATAAATAAAGCCATCTTCAAAATTTCCATTCACAATTTGCTGTTATTTTATAAAAGATTACATATAAAAAGTTTACTAGTCATATTTTTGTCATATTCAAAGAAAATTTGACTTTTTATCACTATCATATAGGCTTATCTCAGTCAGGGTATTCAATATGCCACTAAGCCTTAAACATGTGTGTGTTGTTGTTGTAAGCAGAGACTGCGATGGACCACATATGTGAGGGGTTTATCTAGTTTTTTTATAATCGGCTGAATTATCTCAGATTTCATTTAAAATCCCTCCTTTTCGTGAGTGTAAAAGGAAACTTCAGGATACCCGCCATGTTAGCGATGCCTGGTAACAGCTCATTACCTTATTCGCATACTCCATACATGGTACTGTCGCAATGTTTAAACATAAGGAGTGAATCTGAGCGGAAGAAGTTTGTAGCTTATAGTTTTATGGCAATGTATATGATGGTGTAACCATATGTCCTGT
>JARFOD010001193.1:0-11836 GCA_031763545.1 Mopalia muscosa | reverse complement strand
ACCCCAGATAGAAGGAGTTACTACTTCTTCGTGGGAGTTACCAGTACCCCCAGATAGAAGGAGTTACTACTACTTCACGGAGTAACCGGTACCCCAGATAGAAAATGCCATGACATCTAACACTATTGCTTACTGCAGAGACGTAGAAGGTTAGCATCACATTTTAAAAAAAAATTACCCCAATGAATAATTGTATTAACCCCACTCTCTTTAACCCACAGACATATAGGCCAACTAAAGTCAATACAAATAACAGTAAAAATCAAATCATTGCTTAAATTGCCAATGGTCGTTAAATACTCTTTGATATGCACCCACTACTTATACGAACTCCTTTAAATGTTCTCATACCTACATACATGTTACAACTTTAAAGCACAACTGTTATACATGTTTATCTTATACTCTGTTCGAGTGTATGGCCAGTAGGCTAAGATTGTCAACATTGTTATAGTACCTACACCGAAATGTCGGACTCCTTGTTTTATATTCTATTATATTCTAATATATTCTAATCTAACAAATGTATCCGTGTCCTTTAACTTTCACAAACAACATAAATCCATGTGTTTTCTATCACTTGTTTCGGTTAGGATAGAGAGAATCATCCATTGGGTATGATTCCTCTGGCAAAACAAAGGAGGCCTACCATAGAGAGAGAATTAATGGGAACAGTCGATGTCGGAACTCTCAGACCCCACAATATCCCCCCCACCACCAGACCGTTTGTGTGGAATTGAACTGCAGAATAGTTCTGTTATTTTACAAGGCAGAATCCAAAACAGAATTCACCAACCTCCCACTTAAATGTTATTTCCGCCGATATCGCCTATCCCATGCCCAGGTGTCTTGTCGTTTGACCAAAACTAATAATAGGCTTGGCCATATGTGATGTACTTAGTAACGAATTTAATTATTCTTGAGAAAACGATTTTTTCCCAGTTGAATTTTGACAAGCATTGTACATTTTGCATATTTTCAAGCCGCTGGAATTTTTCGTAACTGTGGCCAAGGGTAGAGTTCCGGCGCTGGACTTCCTTTCGCATGAAAACTATGTTTGCTGAACATGGAGTTGTTGCGCTAAGAATCAATAAAGCTGCTACCTTATTATCTTGTCAACGAATTAAAGCGTTTTACTTAAGGTTTTAAGTATTGACGATGCTCCAGCTAGAATGTCCACTGATTTGCTCTCAGTTGCAGAATCTCTTTCTCGGTCGTGTAGCAGGGCCAGTCACATTGACGACAGCCAAATAATGTTTTCCTCCAATCACAGATGTGAATACATATCCTAAAGACAATACAGTCAATAGCGATACGAGGTGCAGCTGTATCAAAACACTTGGAATGAGGCCTACCTCTGAATAACAATTATCGTTGAATCTGTATTACCAGAAGTTAATGGACTTCTGGTATGGACTATAATTACCGCGGGAAGACATTTTAAGCGAGTATGGAACTGCTGAGAAAGGATTGATTTTGACATGAAAATGGACGCCGAATGTCTGTTTTATGGCTCGGGATAACCCAAAAGTGTTCAAGGAAGAAACCGAGATGGTTTAAGCTGGGATATATATCCCAGGTTTAAGTCAGGGTATGGTCATGCAAATGCTATGCATTTGAAGATAAAGTGCAGAATCATATGGTAGCGTTCTACTATATCAAGTGATATAAAGAATCAAGTAGTGTAGCTACTCCAACCAGGGTGTACAAGTCATCGATTTGTTGACCATAAAGTAACGGATGGCAGGATCGTTGATATAGAATGTGACTTTTTGTGTAACAAGACGTTTGTTTGTTTATTTATTAACGTTTGTTAAAATTTGTTTGCGTGAAACCGGGACATAGACAATGCAGTGAAGTGAAAATCGATTTTCGTTTGTTTTGAAAACCAATTGGAAGTGGAGTGGTTCACAGTTATTTCGCTTTAGAACATGAAGGATACACGAGACATGTCAGTACAAAATCAAATGGTCTTGGCTACCACCTTTATAGGTAACAATTTTGTTGTGGTTGATAATTTTACCACCTTTATAGGTAAAAGTTTTGTTCTGATTGATAATTTCGCTGTCAACAAATGGTATCATTTGGCCCGTCTGGGGACGCTTCATTGTTCTTATCCTTGGAGGCACATGTGTTTGAATCACATACTAATTACCTCTTGGCATAGATATGTGTCAAAGAGTGACAAGTTAATGTTACTTGCAGAATATGTTTGTGACGATATATCTTACTGGTAAAACTACGATCATCTTTCCACTAAAGGACTATGACGAAGTCTCTATAACAGTTATTCTATTTCAAAAAGGGAACAGAGAAGTTCTTTATTATCGTGACGTTTAAAGCTGCACGATAAGGTGCACGTGATGATGTCTATCTCGTCAAACTAAGACTGTCACACAATCAAGAAACAATGTCTTCCCGTTTTTTTAGTTCAAACTATGTCGAGTAGCCCCTTTTGCACACCACCCCAAAATTGCGTCCGCCCCGGAATTCAAAATTAGCTGTTTGGCTATATCCTACGTATGTGACTGGTATAGTATGTGACTGTGTGAAAGATGCTTGCATTAAGCTTAATTAAGTTCACTATCTGGTTCCATACCACTTGAGACAGTCCGTAGTAGGCCTACAATACTTTATTGCTCTATAAATTTAAAAAAATGGTTAGATAATAAATATGAAAACTAAGAGAAAAATATAAAATTGAGCTTACCCTTAAGTAAAGTTTCGTGGAGTGAGCCTGGCATGTGCCAGTAGATCTGAGCTACCATACCAAATATAGCACAGTCAACCTCGCTTGGTTTCTCGCCCATAAAGAATGGCTTGTCGGCTGTGTAGGAAAAAACACACAATAAGAAAAAGACACAAATATCAACATTTATAACCATGTCCTCAAAAGTTCACATTCACTTCTTTTCTTCACGTGACATATAGTTCTTCAAGTGAACAAGTTGAGGAACTATAGCAGGCTGGAGGCTCATTCGGACATATATTTGCTCACAATTTCGGTAAAACCAACTTGTCAACTTAGGTTTAAAAGCATAGCTTCCTTCAAACAGAGTTGAACATCGCAAAATATGCTATTGGTGGCTTCGGGCCTATTGTTCCGTGAGATTCAGTGAATTATAATGACATCCTACCATTCATAGTAAGGAAGGAAGCTGCATTGCAAGTTAAAGTAAATGGTTATTAAAGCGGGGGAGGCGTTTTAAGGAGGGAGGGGCGTTTTAAGGAGGGGGCGTAATCCAAGTTTTGAGTTAATCGGGGAATCGGTTTGCCACTTACCGCCATTACCTTGCCAGGAAGTCACGAGGCAGAAAAGTTACGATAAAATAGAGCTTAATAGTAAAAATGTGGGATGTTGGCCAACCTTAAATGGACAAAATGTTGGGTTTTAAAAACATCTAAATTTTTTTGTATCTTTTACAAAGGAATTGCATTGATCTACAGCTAAATGACATCATTGCATAGTCCCGCTGTATTTATACAACTTTAAGTTGCTTGGCTACGACCGCACAATTTTCGCCATTTTAGCGAATATCACTACAGTCAAATTGGTCCTAGCTTATGAACAAGCGGGCTGAACGCAAGACATGGAGGAGGTGAGACGGTGGTGGTTTAATAAAATCACACACCTGGTTACATCTCAACATACATTTTCCGAGTGTAGAATGACTTTACCGTTATCCTCTTCGGGCTGTTGCGATCATTTGACAATGTGTCAACTATGTTGGTTACGGTACACTCTTGCAGGATCACTTGGTTGAGTTTCAGAATACCCGTTGTATTTAGTCTCTTGTGCAAAAGAATATAAATTTTTTTTTTTTTTTTTTTTTGTCTATCCTAACTTGGATAGTCTTATAAAAATGTAAAATACAACTTTCAGAAAACATTTTTAAAAACCAAGGAATAATTTGTAAAAAATGAGGCACCGTTTATTAGATTGCATTGTGCTCTTTGCAATGGTACAACTTTGAAGTTTATAACATGAATAGTTTTCTACACCTGTAGAGTTTATTCAAAAATGAAGTGCCAGAAATAGGCCATTAAAGTTTTGCGACGCAAATACATGATCATGGGAAAACAAAATTAAAGGCTGCAATTTTGAGTGTTTGTAATTAGAATTTCGAGTTATTTTTGTCACGAACATATAGTTTGAAAACCTAACTTTTAATCTAAGCAATAAAAACATTTTTGTGCTCAAGGGGTCCAGCAAGACCTTCAGCTGCTTTTGCATAGCTAAGAGACTGTTGCGATTCCCAGATTATCACTCCAGCAGTCGCTGTTGTTTGAAATATTTACGTATTTGGTTTATTGCGAACGTCAAAGGCATTGCATAACATGAGAGCCTACCTCCGTCTCGTTTATTTACACGGTCCGTAGGCCTATACCGCGTAACCGTCAGGCATAAAATCAATTCAATCAGTTAACACCTTTTTTAAAACGACTGACTCAAAACACCAAGTGTCGATGGTAATATATACGATTAGGTCATCTTTGTCTAGCGAGTACATTTACTCATAGCTTTGACAACATGTAGCCCGTGGAAATATCACGTGTTTAATTAGTGTGTATATCCCGTGGAAATAGCATGTGTTAAAGACGTGTTAAATTTGTGTGTATATCCTGAGGAAATATCATATCTCAAAGAAGTGTACAATTCTTGAGTACATCAGGTAAAAATTATTTGCATATGCCTTTATCCTCATGGTTACCCCGTGACGAATCTCGTCATTTCCACCAGTTTTGCCCGCTGAATGTTCATCCGTGAAAGGATTTATTCTCGAGTTATTTTGTTCACAACACCTACAGTCATGAATATTTGTAAAATTACTCATGAAGTAACTGCTAAGTATAGCTTTCCGGAAATTGGTGAATGGGTGAATTTCTAACTTAACGTTTGTTACGTGATCGAGATTTTGGAATTCTTAGTTTTGGGGTCTACTCTGGTATAAAAGTGAATTCTGAGTTTTGGGGTCTACTATAGTTGAATAGTCCTGCTTTACCACACACCGGACATCATCGGACATGCAATTTGAATGTTAATAAAACACGCTAGCAGGAAATTTACTTTAACTTACATAGGATTAGGTGTAAAAATTATATATGTTTAACAAATTGAACAAACGTTTTAAAACGCCTTTGAAAAATCAATTGTTCATTTGCTTTAAAGGGCAGGTATTAAGTTATGAAGGGAGTAGATTATTGGAAACAAAGCACCACTGCTTGCATAATATCGCTTAGTTTGGTTGCCTAATGCTCAATGTTATCAAGCACATAAGTCACACTATACAAATTATCAATCATCCAAAATATGCAGTTTTCCCCCCAAATCAATATTTTACCCCCACAATAAACTTACTCCAAGAAGTCATCGGTTGTATTTTTAATGAAGGATTTCAGATGCTTACCTAGGAAATTAGAAAGTGATGTCATGTCAGCTTTACCAATGGCCCATATATCGGCGGGGCTGTGTCGACCTATTCCATGACCCCACATTTCCTTGTGAATAGTTCTCTGCAGAAGTTTCGTCACAAGCCATAGTTTAATCCCTTTGTAAGGTAATACGGATTTGAGAGCTCCAAGGTCCTTGCTAAAAGTTTCTCCGCACATAGACCAATAGAGGTTCTCTTCTGTCATTTTCTGGAAGGCCCTGGCTGTAGCCCGTTCAGACGGTGACAACCCTTTGTTCATATCCACATTACGTTCAACACAAAGAAAATCGATAGCTAATTGAGAATCCTCCACAACATGATCGCCATATTTTATCCACGGTGTCTTGCCTTTGGACGAAAACTTTGCCGAATGATCGTTCTGAGAATAGAGCATACATTGTGATCTTTAAGTTGCTTGCTTGCCTTTCAGTTTAACAGATTATTTGTATTTTATTAGCTTTTATGATTAGTAAAACAAGCATGGTATCCATTAGTATGGGCACATTATATTTCGTAATGAAACAAGTGAAAATATAATCCAATTTATAGTTTGAAGAGGACACCATACTTTGTAGTATATAGGGGGAGGATCAACATTCTTTTACAAGGCTGTCTTTAACGGAAAGAATCAAATATAAGAAGATGGATGAAAGAAATGCTTAATATGTCTTACCTCATATGGGATGTTTGCCATTCTGAGAAATGTTTCCAGTTTCAAGGGAAAGGGCGATGGGCTAGGTGCGTATGGCCCTCTTCCAATTTGATAAAGTACAACTTTGGGCTCGCCATCATTGGAAATCTTCGGTTTTTTGCTGATAAAAAGAGACATCGTGATAGAAGTGATTGTGTTTCCTGGCCTATCACTGGAAACTGCATGGCTGCCAAGCGACACACCAGCTAGGAACAGCATTCAAGAGTTACAAACTATACACGTCACGAGGGACAAGAAAAGTACATAAGCATAGTTGTTAGCACCTTTTGCATTTACCACCTCGATGAATTACTGACTACCTCATTGACTTACTGAGTACCTCATTGACTTACTGACTAGCTCAGCGACAGTTTGACTGATTTATTTCTTTTATAGACGAGGAACATGAAACTCTCTCCAGCATTCCCTAATTAATTGCCACCGTGAATAGACTTTTTCGTTTGGACAATTTATGTTGCTGTGTTTAATCCTAAGCCAGAAGGCCTTCTCGTCAATTGAAGACTTACAGACAACTGCTGGACACATACTGGCTTCACAATGACACATTAACTGTGTATCGATGAACATTTCACCAAATTTATCACCGAGTTAATTTATAGATTGTAATCTATTTTAGCCACCATTCTAATGTTTGCTTCTTTGCTTCTATACTTTGATAAGTGGGTATAGTGTGTTTTACACGGTGTTAGGATATTTACCCATTGAAATGCACCACGGACATCAGTCCCCGAGACTTTCCACAGAAACTACTGCGGATATCTGGCCTTTACCACGGAAATACCTCAGACATCTGTCCTTGGCAATTACATCAGAAAATACCCAGGTCATCTGCCCATGAGACTTACTACGGAAACTACCATGGGAATTTGCACTATTGTATTTACACCCTTGGCATCTGCCCCAATAACATTTACACCCTGGACACCTGCCCCTGAAATATATACACAGGATATCAAATATGTTCCCTCCGGAAATCTGCCCCTGACATTATCATACCCTAGACGTCTGCCCCTGAAATATGTACACCCTGGATACTGCCCCTGAAATATGTACACCTTGTATACTGCCCCTGAAATATGTACACCCTGGATACTGCCCCTTAAATATGTACACCCTGGATACTGCCTCTGAAATATGTACAAAACGAAACATCTGCTCCTTAAATATTTACACCCTGGACATCTGTCCTAAAATCATTTACACCCTGGACATCTCCCCTGAAATCTTGACACCTTGGACATCTGTCCCTGAAACATAAACACACCTGGACATCTGTCCCTAAATAGTTATACACTGGAGGCCTGGACATCTGCCCCTGGAATATTTACACCTTGGATATCTGCCATTAAAATATGTACACTCTGGACTTCTTCACCTGAAGTTTTTACATCCCCAACTTCTGCCCCTAAAAACTTACACCCTATACATCTTCCGCTGATATATGTACACCCTGGATATCGGCCTTTGAAATATTTACACCTGAAATAGTTATACCCTGGAAATCAACCCCGGAAATAGTTTTACACTAGACATCTGTCCTTGAAATAGTTATACTTCGGCATCTGAAATAATTATACCCTGGACATCTGACCCTAAATCCCTCACACCCTGTACATCTGCCCTTGAAATAGTTATACCCTGGACATCTGACCTTGATATAATCATACCCTATATATTTGTCTTTGAAATACTTATACCCTGGACATCTGGTCCCGAAATAGTTATACCATGGACATCTGGTCCCGAAATAGTTATAACCTGGACATCTGGCCCCGAAATAGTTATAACCTGGACATCTGGTCCCGAAATAGTTATACCATGGACATCTGGTCCCGAAATAGTTATAACCTGGACATCTGGTCCCGAAATAGTTATAGCCTGGACATCTGGTCCAGAAAAAGTTATAACCTGGACATCTTAATCTGGGCGTCTGGCAATGATATAGTTATACCCTGGATATCTACCCCTGCAAAAGTTATATCCTGGACATCTGCCCCTGAAATAATCATACCCTGCACATCAACCCCTGAAATAGTTTTACACTAGACATCAACCCCTGAAATAGTTATACCCTGGACATCAACCCCTGAAATAGTTATACCCTGGACATCAACCCCTGAAATAGTTTTACACTTGACATCTGCCCCTAAAATAGTTATACCCTGGACATCAACCCCTGAAATAGTTATACCCTGGATATCTACCCCTGAGATAGTTATACCCTGAACATCTGCCCCTGAAATAGTTATACCCTGGCCATCTGCCCCCGAAATAGTTATACCCTGGACATCTGCCCCTGAAATAGTTATACCCTGGGAATCTGTTATGAAATAGTTTTACACTGGACATCTGCCCCTGAAATAGTTTTACACTGGACATCTGCCCTTGAAATAGTTATACCCTGGATATCTACCCCTGAAATAGTTATACCCTGGAAATCAACCCCTGAAATAGTTTTCCACTAGACATCTGCCTCTGAAATAGTTATACCCTGGATATCAACCCCTGAACTAGCTATATCCTGGACATCAACCTCTGAAATAGTTTTATACTGGATATCTACCCCTGAGATAGTTATACCCTCGGAATCTATTATGAAATAGTTTTACACTGGACATCTGCCCCTGAAATAGTTTTACCCTGGAAATCTGCCCCTGAAATAGTTATACCTTGGACATCTGCCCCTGAAATAGTTATACCCTGGATATCTACCCCTAAGATAGTTATACCCTGAACATCTGCCCCTGAAATAGTTATAACTTGGACATCTGCCCCCGAAATAGTTATACCCTGGCTATCTGCCCCCGAAATAGTTATACTCTGGACTTCTGCCCCTAAAATAGTTATACGCTGGAAATCTGCCCCTGAAATAGTTATACCCTGGACATCTTCCCCTGAAATAGTTATACCCTGGATATCTGCCTCTGAAATAGTTTTACCCTGGACATTTGCCGCTGAAAAAGTTATTCCCTGGATACCTCCCCACTGAAATAGTTATACCCTGGACATCTGCTTCTGAAATAGAGAAATGTCCGCATGGAAACTATAGCGGATTGGGGAGAAGATCTTATGGGCAGATGGCCAGGGAGATGTTCCCCTTAGTAAAATATGCAGAATGGGAAGATGTTATATCCTGGGACCGTTTAAATTTGTCTTTCATGGTATTTACTGACATACATACAAGAGACCTCTGCGTTACCCCTGAAAGCAATTATAGACAATATATCCTGTTACGGTTGATTGGTCATGCATTGGTAACAGTAGATGAACACTGAGGTACCCACACGTTAGGACTGCCCCCTAGAAGATAATCATAGTAACAACCCTGAATTATTCAGTTAGTCAATGTGTCGGTTCATTGATCAAAATCGGTATCATGAAGACAATTGGGATATTCTTGACATTTGTTAGGGCGCTAAACTGTGCCATTAAGAACTTACCTGGCTTTCTTTGGATTGAAATGTAATAGATAAACAATAATGGGGATAACTCCAAGCAGTCCCACAATTAAACCACAGCAAATCCCCAAAAGATCCACCATTTTCTGTTAAGTCTTCTGTTAGTCCCAATAGTTAAACTTCTCTCTCCTAGAGTGAGCACAATAGTTCCGGGGAGCGATGTGCCTGAATGGGTGTTGACAGGCCAAGGACATGCAACAGCTGGTAAGTTTGTTGACAATGAATCGACAATAAGCGATTTGCAACGATATAGTATGTTGACGTTGTAGTCGTTTTCCATTTAGTCGAAATTTACAAAAGGGCAGTTTTCATTTTAACAGATAACCAAATACATAGAGATCTTTACTTCGTGCAATGATTAGGATTTTCCAAAAAAAAGAGTATGCTTTTGTGTACTGTATAATTAGACACACTATTAACTGTTCATTGAGTTGTGATTGCTCAATGTTCACTTTAAACGAGTGTTAATGGTGAAGTAATCTGTATCAGGGATAAAATTATCTTAGTTAGTTTTTAAGAAAATAAATAAATAAACTGGGTAAATCACAGGTTGTCTCCATTGTGCTGTTTTGGCGCGTGTAAACGTGCAAGTCGCTGTTATGGTGTGTATAAACGTGAAATGTCGCAGTTTTTGGCGTGCATAAACGTGACAGTCGCTGTTATGGCGCATAAAATGTAAAGTCGTGCTATTATGACGCTGTTATGGTGCGTTTAAACGGGATACTCGCTGTTATAGTGCGTATAAATGTGACAGTCGTTGTTACGGTGTGTATATACGAGACAGTCACTATCATGGCGCGAATAACCGTGACAGTCTGTAATGGCGCGTTTAAGCGTGACAGTCGCTGTTATAGAGTGTATAAACGTACCAGTTGCTGTTATGGTGCAAATAACGTGAAAGTCGGGCTGTTATTGCGGTATAATCGACACAGTCGCTGTTATGACGTGTATTATAACGGGACTGTCGTTGATATGGCGCGTATTAGCGTAATAGTCGCTGTTATGACGTGCATCATCATAGCAGTCATTGTAAAGGGGCGTATTAACGTGAGTCATGCTGTCACAAACGTGACAGTCTGTTTTATGGCGTGTATAAATATGACAGTCCCTGCTATGGTGCGTATATAGGTCTAATCGTGACAATCGATGTTATGGTGCGTATAGGCCTAAACGTGACAGCCGTTGTTATGACGCGTATAAACGTGAAAGTCGTGCTTCTTTTGGTGCGTAAAACGTTACTGTCGTGCTGTTTGTCATGGCGCGTGACAGTCGCAGTTATGGTGGTATAAACGGGAGAGTCGCAGTTATGGCGCGTATACGCCTAAACGCAACAGTCGCTGTTATAGCGCTTATAAACGTGAATGTCGTGCTGTTAAGGCGCGTATAAACGTGACAGTTGATGTTATGGCGCGTATAAATGTAACAGACGCTGTTTTGGAGTGCATAAACGTGAAATTCTCTATTATGGCGCATATAAACATGGATATGAACGTTTTCACAAGCAGCCTAATGACTTTTTCAACTCACTAGCTGTATTCTTGAGATAGATTTTGAAGCGAAAGCGGTGGGCATGCTTCCCTCACATTTCCCCCACATCATGGTGAGTGAGCAACCTAGACTTTAGTTTAACCGTATTTCTGTAATTTTAACAAATCTATTTAAGTCTTGATTGGCACATAAAATGTGTCAGAAAGTTCGGTATATTCAATATATATACATGAACATTAAATTATAGACTTAAAAATAATTTAAACTTTAGATTCGAGCAGAGAACGTATGTGCAATGGTAAGGCATGTATGAATTAGTATGGTTAACATTGGAGTTGCATATTATCTTAGGATAGTTTAGTTACTGTAAAATGTATATGTGCGATAGTTTAATTAGCACACAGTTCAAGAATGAACTTCTATTAGATATATTATCTTCGAGGAAAATTGTTCAAGTTGCTCTATTCGATGTTTCAGCTCAGTAAATACATTTTGGAAGTATGAATAGTTGAAATTGCCTTATAATTTAGTTAAAAAGCAATCTCAAACTACAAGCTTGTTGAGAAAAAGCAAAATGGCTATGAACAAATATGAGATGGCCTCGTAATTTGATCGCATCAGAGCGTAAAATCAGCCACCATTGTCTATAGCATTTAAGTACAGCTGGAATAAACACAACTGGTTTTATTATACAGGCAGCAGAAACAAATACGCTGATAAGCCATCATACCCCCCTCCCCTACACT
>JARFOD010001182.1:0-11836 GCA_031763545.1 Mopalia muscosa | reverse complement strand
CCCCCCCCCCCCCCCCCCCCCCCCCCCCCCCCCCCCCCCCCCCCCCCCCCCCCCCCCCCCCCCCCCCCCCCCCCAAGGTCTTACGATATATCTTTTACTATAACATGTTTATAATCCATTCAATCAGCGATAAGATCTTTGAAAGAAAACAAGGTATTTGCCCTCAATTCCTGTAGGGGTGTTTTTGACAAGCATTGAACCTGATTTTCTTTTAGTCAGAGAGATTAGACTCCTTTGTATTTTGCGCATCCATTCTATTTCCCACTTGATACAACTTGAATCGGACTCGGATCTTTTGAAAAATGCAAATTTGTTGCATTAATAAAAACCGTTTGTATGAAATTATATTCATGTGTGCAATTTATACCTAGGGTATTTCTATAAGTGATTTGGGACTTAAGTTCGAATTGTAACCTCCTTTAGTATGTTCCAATTAACTAGAAAATATCAAGACGTTATTTCTTATTGTAACACCCCCTAGCTCTGGCTTAGGGCATTTTGTTTGAAGACTAGCGCTCCTGTCTATACTTGGGACAATGAAGGGAGATTAAATTTCCAACAGTTATTAAAACACTTCAGATTCTTTAGTTGTGCTTGGTTCAATGATTGTTGGAATACACCACAATCACATAAGTTAAATACCCTTAAGCACGGCATATTTTTAAACACAACTAAATTATTTAACCAGTTTTATTACGCAGCTTCCAATAGCGTTTAGACAATGGTCCACTTTAAATAAATTTAAACATATTTCAAATTCTGTCATGTAACCATCAATATATACATGTACACTTAAATACATTTCAACGCATACCGAATTTGTCATGAAGCAGTCAATTATTCATTTAAACAGCGACACAATTAAAATATAGCTCAACCTGTTATCTATTTTATCATGTGACCCTCGGGTAAACTGTTAGACAATAATGTCCTTCGAATCCATTTAGAGCTATTCTGTAACCTGTCATGCTCAATTCCATAATTATTTTAGACAGCCATGCACTTAAACTCAATTTAAAGCTGGTCCAAATTATTACATGTAGTCAATTTAACATTCATTGATTTTGATACAGTATAAAACATTGTAAGGCTCGGGTTAACAGGGTGCGTGGCGAGTAAAATCTGCTTAATGTATCAACTATTGATTATACAACAGTATGCTTATATATAAAATGTCAATAAAGTTTTATGCCAATATAACATTCAACAGTTTGTGATACATATAGAGATAAGTACACATGTCAAGTTTGATTCATATCAATGTTGTGTATCTGAGTTTTAGATGTAATTATAGTTACTGACGGGAATAACAGCACAGTTGTTTACAAGCGATGGACAACATAACCAACTGGAAGCATATGTTGTAAATGTTATCAGTGGTTCCATTGACAGTTCTGTGGCTTATTCATAAGGGTTTAAAGTCATGGCTTACTGCATGCTGGTAATGCGAAGGGTGTGGGTCTGACATTGGTACTAATGCTTAACGTACACTATATCGATCACCGCACAGCCAAACATCACCTCTCCTGTCAACTCGTGTTATGGTCATATCGTAAATGGAAATATAGAAAATATAAAGAAATGACATACCTTATGAACATTTCAACTCCCGTCAGCTCCATGTTACGTTTAATTCCTTTCCATGATTTTTTAAGCTTGAAGACTTGCCGTGCTGTGAGCGGCAATCGCGGATCCGTCGGAGCGGGCGGCGCTGGCTCGGGCAATACGTCCGCCATATCTTCCTCGATTTCTTCCTGGCCGACCTTGGCGCTCGATGCCCCACATCCCATAATGCAACTCTATGATAATCATCTATCGCACAGCTGTAATACACGTAGGCGTAGTTAGTCGATGTCAATTTTGCCGGGGACTTAAGTCGTGGCATCAAAATCTTCTCCCACAAATCAAATAGGTTACAAATGCACACAATATATCTCAGGAAACAGCGCTAAGTGAGCATTACTTTCAATCAGGCAATTTATCCAATGGAAGAATTATATTGAGTGGAATTCACATTTCATGGTATTTGCCAATTATTTGGCTAGTGACTAATTGTGCATTTGCAATCGGGTATCTTTGAAGAGACGCCTTTGAAGAATCATCGAACAATAGATCTTAAAGATACCATCGGTTAGCAGAACAACACCTGAAAAGAATCACAGAAAACTGCAGGACAATTAGAAAGCATAATACTTCAGATAGCAAGTAGGCCAAATGATAATAAGAACTACTTTCCCTTCTTCAAAAGTTCCAATTACTCATTCCCTTATAATTATTATACAGAGTAATTGTACTATGTACTATGATAGTTAATACCAGGTAAGATTTAATATTTTTGAAGACGATTGGGGGGTAGATTCATGTTGCCATGGTTCTCTCAGGTAGAACTCAAGGGGCAACACCTGTTTGTGATGCGATTGTAGTAGGCTACCACTTGGATTTCTTATGTTTCGATATTGTTTGTTGCTAGTGATGTTGATGATGGTTTCCTTCACCCATTGGGCTAATAATACTAATAATAAATCTTTCTTTCAGGCACGAAAGGTCCATGTAAATACAGCATTAATATATAGAATTAAATACATAGAACGGCCAACAACAGTTCACTGTGTTGCCTATCTAATTATCTATACAATAATTGAATTCACTTCGTGGAGAGATTAGAATAATATTGTACATCCGAGTTTAATACGCAGTCATCAGCGAAACCTTAGGGACTGTGAATAAACTCCATTCAAACGGAGACACAGATAACATTGCATAAACTACCTCGGGGCCACCGGCTTTATGCAAAATGTGAAAGCAGAAAACGAAGACACTATGGACAAACAACTGCATACTTAAAAGAAAAACAAACAAAGCAAAATAATGTAGTGTATCATTCTTTACTCTCTTACTATTAGGTAATGGGTAGAAATATACACGAACATACGCATCCAACATGCTCGGACATTCGTAGTTTAAAATAAAACTTGGCCTAAAGCGCTACTGGGTTTTGTCTTCGCTTATCAAATGCGTCCTTGGGATTGGTTGCTTGCTTTGAGACTTCTCCGTTTCGCTTCGTTGCATGTAAACTAACCTCGAGTAAACCATATCCTTCTCTCGTAAACTTGCAATCCGACAAGATTTCTCATTTCAAAGCAGGCTAACTGTTTAAAATACGATGGACCAGAGTCTCGGAATAAATGAAAATTACTACCCTTGTTGCATCAATTTGAAACTGCCGGATCTCCCTCACTGTTTTTTTATTTCTTTTTTTTTTCTCTCTAATATCGATTTTTTGTAAAATCTAGTACATTCCAGGAAAGGATCTGCTTGTGCGATACTGTGAATGAGTCCAATTTTATACAATTAAGATATATTTAGTAAAGTTCACATTTTTCTGTTCCACAAAATGTATTTCTTTCTCGAATATATGTGGGTACATTGCTTATATTGTATTACATAGATATAAGGCTACCAAAAGCTGTAGTCGATTTCAAGAAAACGTGGTTATACTGCCGCGCTTAAAACATGTGTCAAATAATCAGTATTCACCCTTGAGATACTGTGGCGATTAAAACACGTGTCAAATAATCTGTATTCGCCCTTGAGATACTGTGGCGATTAAAACACGTGTCAAATAATCTGTATTCACCATTGAGATACTGCTGCGACTATAACACGTGTCAAATAATCTGTATTCACCCTTGGGATACAGTGCAATTAAAACACGTGTCAATGAATACGTATTCACCCTTGATAACTGATCGTGAATTGGTTGAGACAGCTTTAACACTCTCTAGAGAATTTAAGTGTCAAAAAGTTATTAATATTTGAGCAGGGTAAAGTATATATGCACTGGTTATTTTGCGCATATAGTACCAAGCCAAAATACCCATAGCATCCTATATGGGTGGCAGTTTAGATTTACGGTGGAGGGTATTCATTCAATTCCATAAACATGCCTCATTCAAACGCTTTATTTATTTTAAGAATTAATTTAACAATTCCAAAGCAAAAAACCTCTTTGCGTTGGGTGGATAATATGTTTGACAAATTCTGTCTTAAAAAGTCCCATAAGTAAGGTTACACAACTTTGTGATGTTTGGCTGAAACTGCTCTAAATTTAGATGAAGTTTTCAGCCAAAAATAAAACTCGCTTTTGCCTGAAAATCTTGAACAGATAGTGACTTACGCCCTTCTATGTAAAACATATTTTAATATTGTGTATATATAGTGGTAATAACTTTTAATAAAAAAAAATTAAAAAAATTTATGAATATTGAAACAATCCATTAAGCTAGCGTCAGTATTAACTATCATTATTAACAGCCAGGGCCTTTTGTATAGAATAATTCACAAAAAAATGCATTTAGGGGTCACCGCCGGACTATAGTATATTATCTTTAGCATGACTTTTTTAAGCACACACCTCTATTGTATTGGACTTGTATGTCACGTGATGTGATTCCACCTAACTCGCTCCACTTCTGGGATTCTCCTCCATTCTTTCTAGTTCTAACATGAACACCTTCACCCAACAGCAGCACAAAGACTGCTATGATACGAGGTACCCGGAAGTCAAGCGAAAGAGAACTATTCCATAGTTTCTGTAAATCTCGTGCGTTTATATAATAACCTCTCGTTGCACACTGGGCGTGAAGCATTATTTTATACCATTCAAAGTTAGCTCCCCATTGTTTGTAGGTGGCATATTGTTGGGCCGTCCAGTGGGGTAAGCAGCAATAGCTGAAATATTTATCTAGTAATTTGCTAACTACTCAGTGAGCGAATGCGTAATAAACTTATTTATCATAGTTATTGATATATCTTCAAAGAAAGCGGAATCTTATAAGTTTAGCAGACCGTGTCCATCTTCTCTTTCGAGCCAGAATGATCGAAAGTGGATACTAGCAAATCACCACAAAACAAAAACAAAAAATGAGGCATAGGCCTATGGAGAAGGCTGCATATTCAAATACTGAAAATGAATTATTGTTAAATTGCACGAAGAATTGTTATTTATCTACACGAATATACCACTTTTCGTTTATGCTTGTTGTTTATTTCTCTTTTTTTTTTTCATTGCTTTCTGTTCTTATTATTATGTCTGCTGATAAAAAAAACACCAGTTCAGTTTATGAAGTAGTTTCATATGTAAATATTTTACAAAATAGTATATGTAATTAACCTGCATACTGTTTATACATGTAGCTCGTCAATTAACGTCGAAAATGTTTACTACTTCAGATTTATTAGGCAACTACATACAGTCATACAGTTTTTACATTTTTCTTCTCTATATTTCGGTCGGTTATACCCATAACATCTCGAAATTCAAATCTACTAGGCAGCCATGTTCTCTAGAAGTCGGTAGCCTGCCCTTAACAACTCGAAATTCATATCTATTAGGAATCTCGCTCAGCCACCAGAAGATTCAGCGGTTTTAAAAAGTTATTTGATATTCAAGTGTCAGAGTAATTGATGTTAGAAATCACCTGAATTGCCTTTAAACATAAGTTAACGCAGAGGGAAGTTGAGATGGACTTCCTGTTGCCCTGGTGCTATCAGAGCAAATGGGCAACACGAAGTCGATTTATTTGTGACGTCAGTTGCGTTGAGCCTGGTTTCTTGCATCCATTGGACCTACACGCCATCGTGCGAGGGAAATAACCTAAGGTACGGCGTTAGACCCTAATAAAACAAGCGAACAATTACACCAGTTTACTTTATTTAATAAATCCTATATTTAAGTACTCAAATGAAAATGGCAAGCCGTTTTATCGAATTAGTCGAATTAGTTTTGCTTTTATTTTACTTACATACAATTCTTTTCCACATATGTGAAATTTGTTTTTTTTTACTTATGCGGAAAAGATTTTCAATAATGTGAAAAATGAAGTTTACAAATATAAAGAATAAATTTATTCTACATATGTGAATTCTTTTCAACATATAAGTAAAATAAAACACCAAAACCTAACTATTTCACATATGTGGAAAAGAATTTCAGTTATGTAAAATACATTTTATTTTAGATATGTACAAAAAGATCCTCTTATCAAAAAAACTGAGAAATGATTTCTCCCCACAGCAAGGGACCGTATCCAACTTTCATGTGTGCTCCTATCGTCTTGTCAAAACTTTCAAGACGAATGCAAAGACGATAGGAATATATTCCACATGCTGTACAAGTTTAGCCTCGGTAGGACACACTCCCACCAAGTTGAGAAATTTGATCAGTTGGTTCACTGTAGCTAGAACACAACAACAACAAAGCAAAGCGCAGATATATATATATGTCATTGAGTGCAGACTAACAAAAGTCGAACACTCACATATATTTACAGCCAATAAAACAAAACCATACATTCTATTATAAAATTGCCAATTAAAGTGACGAATAAAGAGTGAATATTCTATAAGGCGACAGGTTTATTCTTATTCAGTATTTTTATTGTAGTCTACATCCTTTTATTTTCTCGACGAATCCATATAGGCTATATCCAAGACGAAGGAGACGTAGTAATTCTCTCTATAGAATCGGTTGCAATTGTAGGCCTTCAGAACAAATGTAGTTCCCCTGATTTATTATTCGCAAGAGAATAATAAATGCTTTGCGAAATGCAGAGGATGGATGTCTTTCTGATCAGATTGTATTTTTTGATATGTAAAATAAATAATTATTTTTACATGAATGAAAAAGAATTTCACTTATGTGAAATCCATTTGAACAGATGTAAAATTATTTTCCACATATGTTAAATTCATTCCTTATATGTGAAATTCTTTTTCACAGATGTAAAATAAAAAATTACATGTGGAAAAGAATTCAACATATGTAGAATACCGTAGAAGTGATAAAACGGCTTGCCATATACAATACTATATATATATAGATATAGACTGTGAGGGAGAAGTATGTAATTGAGATCGTGAATGCTTTTATTTCACACATCTACAAAAGAGTTCCACTCTCCTTTTTATTTCATATAAGTAAAAAGATTCCACAGATGATGAATTAAGGCTTATTTTAGATATGTCGAACTCTTTTTCACATATGTTGAATTCTTTTTTATAAGGGAATTTTTTTTTTCAACATATGTAAAATAAATAATTAATTTAACATATGTGAAAAAGAATTTCACATATGTGGAAAAGAATTTCAAAATATGTAGAATAAAGGTAGAAGTGATGAAACGGCTTGCCATAGATGATATGTTTTAGGTGTGATGTATGTTATTCATTAATAAAATAAATTGCTTGACTGTTTCTTAAAAATAGAAGTGTATCATTGTTTGAAATACAAATGCTTTATTCACAAATTTGAAACAAAACGTCCGTCTTGCAAAGCTCGATAAAGGCCGAACAGTTTTGCCATCTGCAGTTTCGGACAAAATGATAGGCTCGTTTTGAAAAGATTTCCCTTTGTTCGTTTTCTTCCAAAAATGGCTCTATCGAATATTTACCGGGGTTCAATGCTGTGTGTACAAGGGATTCCTTTCATTTACTGGATAACGAGGTTCATTACCTAAATTTAATTGAAACCATTTGTTTAATGTGTGACTGACTTCTGTACTAACATGTAGCCTGCTCAAAACAATCATTTGGGATTAAGAACCATGTCACTGTTTCTAATGGAGTGTCCCAGGGCGCTTGTAAGAATAACACATCTGGATGTACCATCAGGGTAGCTGGAAATTATGAACAAATTGATTGACAGCTTCAGACGAGTACATCAGTTGAACAAAATTTACATCCATCTAAAGATTAATTATAAAAGTTAAGATGTTATTTCATATGCGTATAACAGGAGACTAATCTAAAAAAACACAAGGCTCTCACCAAAATGCGGAAATCCAGTTTGTTTGTTCTAGTCAATTTTCGAAATCAAAGTAAGAATATGCACGCTCTATAAATCGCGCAAATTAAGATGACTAAAAGGATTAGGAATTAACAATATAATATAGGATGAATAGCAGCAGTTTAAATAAAAGAACGACAACCCATGTTATTGGTGTATTAGCCGTTATCTCCCTTGATTTGTCAAATTCCTTATGAGAAACCAATACCTGAACGGTGTTGATATATGATTATCAACAAAACAGTAACAGTTGTCCCCATAGCATTGTTTCCTGAAATTTTAAATTATGTACAAAAAACATTCATAAATAATGCACACATTCCACATTCCCAACTGCACTAAATTCGTATCTGTATCATTTTTGTTTGTCCTGCGCAAGTATAGAGGTTGACACAAAAATACTCGTTGGGCAAAATATTATTTCGTACTTTCTTTGAGACAATACACACTACTTAAAAATCATCACAATAAGATATAAATAAACAATAACGTCATTAACTTAATACATACGATAGCCCAGAAAGAAGCACCGTTTAATAAAAACTAAAAATCCTCATCAGTTTGCAAAAAAATGCTGGCATTGAAAGGCGACCTTTCTGGTCCTGAAATTAATATTGGTTGTATGTACATAGGCCTACATCAATCAATACCATTGGCCAATTTATACGAAGCACGCAAAACGCTGGCCGCGACAAAATATATTGTTTTTAAATCTCATCGAATGTGAAAATGTTATAGTCACGTAAATAGACTTTCCAGTGCAAGCAGGGTAAACACGTCATATGTGCACGTATGCATTATCGCAAACCGTAACTGATTGGCTATCTCATGAATGGTGCATATGTCTTGCCCAGCTCTTGGGATATATTTTACCGAGTCATGAACAGGGAATGGATGATGTAAAAAGATACTAGCCTCTGTCCGTAAACTTCAGGGGCAACAATAATGTTGAATGATGGTATGTACAGCTGAATAAATTCTGCCTCCAGAAAATGCCATTATTGTTTGGCCTAATTACAATACTGAAAGGCGGTTAATCCACACTAGAGATAGCTTATAGTGCCAGATTAACCCCGCGGGCAAGAATAGGGAAGCTTGATAGGTATCTCGTTACTTAGCCACCGGTTTGCCGTTTGAGATATTTTGCAACTGAGTTCGCTGTGAACGTAAACCCTATGAATAAATTATTGGCAATAAATATTACCTGGATACACATTTCGGTTAATTTTGCTATATTTTTGTTGTTATCTATTTTATTTTTAATGAAGTTATATTAAAAATGTTTTCCATTAAGGCAATACAAAGTAAACTGTAAGTTAACCCATGACCGACTCGTTTTCTATTTGTTCAAATTTCGTTCACATGTAGTTAACTTAATTAACTGTTGCCTGCTAAATTTATTAAATAAATTTCGAAATAGATTTGACGGTTTAAAGAATACTACTAAAACATGCCTACCATTTCCAGGACTCAAACCATTTATATTTGCAAACACTTAAAGGCGATCTTTATATGTTATGGGACTGTTAATCTTTTTAATTAACGCGTGTGAAAACTGCACCCTAGATTTCCTGTAAGTGTCTTATGGTAAGCATCCTGCGTGGAGCAGTTTCAATCTAGAAACCAGCATGATCATAAAATTTACTTTTCCTATCGATAATTTATAGGTTGTCCTTGTATGTGATATTGAATAATAAGGGCAGGTAGAACTAGAGTGAATATGTCGGCCTAAAATTCATCTGCTCTTTCGCCGAAGGTACTTACACCTGTCAAACATTCAGGAGAAGAAATCCATAGCAAGAACACTGGATGTGGGTATTTACCTAAACGATTATTTCCATGGCAACCAGGTAGACAAAATACGAACGAAGTAAGACTATTCCTTTCCAAACCACTATTGTGAAAAAATATATACTGGCAGGTAAAAAATCCTTGGCCATACTTACTACCTGGAAAACATTGTAAACATCCCTCTTCAGCGTGGAGCCTCGAATATAAGTACAGTCATTCGGATGTCCACAGTAAGTTTGTATCAAGATACATCCCTTGAATAAGGAATAATGCCCACGCCGTAAAATATATATCACACCCATACACTGAGAAAGTGCCAGCGAACTACTACTGCCAGATGTATCGACAGTGGCCTTACGATTCGCGCTATTAAATCAATTCCGGTTCATTATGTACATTAATCAAAGTTGGTCCAACCTATACAGGCAATATACATTTTCTCTTTACAATTCATAAAATAATCTACACGAGCGAAACTTTTCGTCTCATGGATTCTTCACATAGGATAATCCTAGATTTTTTCATCTTGATTTTGTCAACGCCAGCACGCGTTGTATCGAAATATATATTTGGCTTTCGCATAATTACACTTAACATAAATCCATGAATGTCGAGATATAAGTCTTTTTGAATAGTTTGTATCGTCTCGTTCGTTTTGCCAACGCAGACTATTACAATTTTGAGGAATTCCCATGGGACACAACTCATACAGTAGACATAGCACTCTTTGGTTGTGTCGGTCTTTCGTTTTTATCGTAGCATCTGTTGTATTCTCTTGTAGTAATTGTCCTGACCAATGATTGGATTGCAGCCTAACAGCTAATATCCAACCAAATTGCTTTGGTATCGATTGAGGCATTATTGTTACAATGTAGATAAATGTGTATTATTAAACTTTTCCATTTATATATATATATTATTGTAGCATCTTTTGTGATTTATTTTCAGAACTGTAAATTCTATAGTTTACATTTGATTAGTTAGCCGTATTTTGTGACACAGTTCAGATCAACCGTCTGGTAATAATATCGTGGGTCGAGGATGTATACACTCAAGAATATGCCATCGGGCCACAACTTTGCCATAGTTTAATAAAGGTAAAGACAATCCAAATGTCTGTCTTTGAATATATGCGAAAAAAAAAATAATAAGTTAGTCGAATAACATTTGTCTTTTCCTTTAGGCCCGATCCACACATGACGCCCCGTCTCTCAGGCAATCGCGTGGGTGGTTTTAACGCTTTGCCACAATATTAAGCAAGGAATAATGTGAGAGTAAAATACCTTTGAATACGGTGTTAAACACAAATTAGACAAAAAGACAAAAAGTGCGATACTTGTATTCCTATGTTTTGACATTGGTTAACACTGACTGCCGCATGGAATCAAATAACTTCATACTGCTCCTTAAAGCTGCATGCTACTTTGGTGCGTTTGCGTCGTTACAAGCCGAAATTGTTAACTGTATTACATAAAATTCAGTGTTCAGGCGGCTGCAAGGCTACATCCGAGCGATCGTCGCATCTGATTTGGACTGTATAACAAAAGAAGTAGTGATCTACATTATTACATCGAAGTAGAATAAGTAAGCAGACACGCTTTAACCTCTAAGCCACGGCTGCGGGCCGTGTCCATTTTGAAATGGACTTTTTTGTAAACATATTACTCGGAAACGGAAAGCATTTGCATTAGACCTACTGATTCACAAGCAGATGTTGATAATACATCAAATAGACTTAACATATCGATTTTATTCCGCGATAAACGGCATTGACAATACCTAGCAGCGACACTTCATCTGACAGAGGAATATACATGTATGATGGACCAAGGGGAGAAAATTATACAAGTAAGAAACTTATTTTCATTGTGATGTTTTATAACATTATGTAGGCCATGTGAAGCTTTTAATTAATAAACTGAAAACGACGCGTTCCGTATACAGCATATTAAGCCTTCTTTGGATCTACCTGTAATATGATTATATTCGTTTTACAGGTATATCAAAAGAAGGCTTGATTAATTAATTTACTAAAGGCAACAAAGGTGAATCTGGAATATAAAACCGTTATGCTGGCATAGTAGTAGTTACATCACAGAATAAGCCATTTTCTGGGGAAAAGCTGGTATGCCAGCAACCAGCGGAAGGTGTGTGTGTGTGTGTGTGTGGGGGGGGGGGGGTCGGGGTTTAACAAAAAAC
>JARFOD010001171.1:0-11836 GCA_031763545.1 Mopalia muscosa | reverse complement strand
TGGCGAATTAGATGTATCACTCTACTAAGAATGTTGATGGTGAATTAGATGTATCACTCTACTAAGATTGTTGATGGTGAATTAGATGTATCACTCTACTAAGAATGTTGATGGCGAATTAGATGTATCACTCTACTAAGAATGTTGATGGTGAATTAGATGTATCACTCTGCTAAGAATGTTGATGGTGAATTAGATGTATCAGTCTACTAAGATTGTTGATGGCGAATTAGATGTATCACTCTACTAAGAATGTTGATGGTGAATTAGATGTATCACTCTACTAAGATTGTTGATGGCGAATTAGATGTATCACTTTACTAAGATTGTTGATGGTGAATTAGATGTATCACTCTGCTAAGATTGTTGATGGTGAATTAGATGTATCACTCTGCTAAGATTGTTGATGGCGAATTAGATGTATCACTCTACTAAGATTGTTGATGGTGAATTAGATGTATCCCTCTGCTAAGATTGTTGATGGTGAATTAGATGTATCACTCTACTAAGATTATACATTAGCATAGACTATAGATTTGCAATTTAGGAAACTATCTTAGGTAGCATGTGGTCTTATCTATTTGACAATAGTAAATATTTAAAATGTTGCCAATGTAACACTTAAACAAGTTAATAAATCGATTGTTACTGTTGTACACTCTTATTGCCTAATATTTAATGCCCTTTTACAATTTTAATTATCTAGGAATAAAAATAGTAATAAACTTGTAGGGCTTTCCGTCTAGAGAGGTATCTATGAAACTCATGTGAGTCTACAGAATGTCACAAATATTTAATAATAAGATAAGTAACTACTTGTAGATATATCGGAATATGTAGGTCATTATTTTGATATATTGTTGTTAAGACAACAAAGGTGTAATATCGTACAAAAATAAATGTAGGCCTGTCAAAATAATATCTAGATTTTGACAGGAACCTCCAGCAAACAAACACACACGTAATATATTAACTATCAGTAATGGCAACGGCAAGGTTATCGCCTGTAGGCACTTCTCTCGATTTCCCCAAAAGATCGCATGTTTTCACACTGTACCTCAAATTCTTTTAATATTGACTTTTTACAATCTGTCAATATAAAAAAGAATAACAGAGCCTTTGGAATAATTGTGTTGATAGCCGTTGGAGTTTTATTAGTTTTCTTAAGGAATTTTTTTTTTTTCGTTATTGCCTGCCCTTATTTATAAGCCTTAAAATGACAATGTTTTCCACATTCCTTATTGAAGAAGTCTATACTTTTACTTTTACTCGTACAATCGCTTTGTATTCGCTTAATATTTGTAATTTCAACTTTAATGTTTTAATTGATGTACAAACATCAATACATTATTAATGGTGTCAATTATAATGGTCTGGATGAAGGCTAATATTGTACTGTGAATTCGTATTCAAACGACTGTTTTTCATTTCTTGAGTTCTCTCTTTTGAAGTACACGTCAATAATACATAGGCGATAAATACGATGTGGTGGGAAAGGTAGATACTTGTAGAGGCGTTGAACCAGCACAATAAATACTATGTACTAACTTCATGAGTTAACTTCATTTTGTTAATAGATTACATTTTTGTTTTTACTAAATTCTATTATTTTTTAGACATTTAATTTATATAGTAGTTATTAGTTATCTATACCTTTGTCAGACTGTCCCCATTGTTAAAGACGTTAAGGAAAATGGTGTGTAAAACAAACTATTGTAAAAAAACGGCAAAAATAATGACACGAAATCCATTGGGCGAAGCAACCTTTAAATTTCACTTTTAACAACAACTTCATAAATAATCGTATTTTATATTCGCAGACAACACAATGGCAGATGACCCGGGTGATCAATACTCTGTTAGTTCAGATGAGCTCCAGATATCTCTAGACGATGTTATGCCGTGTAGGGAGACCCCTGACGGGTTGTCGTTCTTAGGGACACCCGCGCCAGACTACCATGGCCCACTGTCTACTCCCGCACTTTTTCTGGGAAACGCTGGCCAAAACCTTGCCGTACACAATCGTTATACACAGACACAGTCCAGGGATACACAAACCAAGACCCGGTCGCACCGGGTCAACTACCCATATTACATGGAAATGCGGAATAATGCTACGACATCAAACATGGAATATTACCATGTTTGCCCGAAACCAAATGATTCCAGTCCGAGCTGGCTAACACATCTGACATCACAACCCTTTGAAGAATTACACAGAGCATACAAGAGAAAAGGTTACAGCGCACAATACACCCTCTCGAAACAAACATCAAAGTATCTTACTCCGGGTGAGCGAGCTCTAGCTGAAGGTTGGAAAAGAAATACAATTGAAAGGAATTCTGAACTAGAAGTGTCATCAAATACCACTGAAAAGCTTGAACATGCCGTCACTCATGCATTTCCACCAAGTCGCCTTTTACTTAGCAGAGCAAAAACGACAGCATCGGAACAACTGAATCGACAGAGCAGTCAAGACGGTCCAATAAACTTCCACGATTCTAGATGGCCTACTTCCGCGAGTTGTCACATCACACCAAAGCTTTGGAACCGACAATCTCTGTCCACGTCTTTAAATCGCTTCCCAACAGATTTTTCAGCTGATCACAGATCCTTTCAGAAAAGGTCAAAAAATTATTTGAGCTTCATGACTAACAGTAGACGAGGTGGTGCGAATGAACGTTTGTCTAATGGTGATCACAGGAATGTCAATTTACCAAACATTAACGTAACATCAACAGTATTAGCAGCTTTAAAACACAGTGGCAAGAGTAAGTTCACTTCTCAAAACAGGTGTGGCGCGTTAGAGAACACCAGGGGAGATCACTTTTACGGTCACAATTTTCCGACCTCGAGACACTATTCGGACCACATAAAGCCTGTTAATAGCACAGTAACAAATTCAGAAGACCTTTTTATCAGAAAACGTTGTGCTCTCTGTATACCACCAGTCTTAAGTAAAACTTGAAAGAGCTAAAGGTATGATTTACAAACTATACGTGCGCTTACAAAAATACAGGCGAGCATGATTTGAAAAACGTTGGTCGACTATGCGTTTGGCAAGGACAATTTGGACACCGTTGCCCTCTGACCCCACTGCTGGCGACATAATGTCCCCAAGGTTTTTACAACATCCATCCAAGACAGGGTTTAAAATTTAAAAAGTTATTACCAATTTGAATTATTTATTTTCCATAAACATTTGTGATAAAGTGTTAAGACAGATCAATACAGGGTTTATAATAAAAAGTTATGACTAATTCGAATTATTTCTTTTCCATAAAGATTTGCGATAAAGTGTTAAGAGAGATATGATATTTGTTATTGATTGTAATATGCCAGTCATATAGATTCGCGGAAAGCTGTCATCTTCTGAACGTTTTCATCGCGAATTATATAGCGTTAGATCGAGTCAATTAAACTTACATTAACTTATGTCCGCGATTTCTCGTATACATGTAGACATTATCAGCTGCACATCTAAAGAGATTTTGGCTAAATTCTAATGTGAATATATCACATTAGTTATCTGTGTATTATGAGTTGTATTTCGGATAGCATTCGGCAAAATGAAAAGTATATACCGTTAATGACAATGTTTATATTACCCTAACAATCTTTGTATTAAAACATTTTTACAAACGTTGACAACCGATTAATTTGTCACCGAATTTGAAAACAATTAAACTGAAACGGCTAACATATGTTAATTGTTTCACGATCTGATCTACATTCGAAAATATTCTTCTAAATTGTTAATGTTTTATGTTCATTAACTGCCAATGTATATAAACTTAGAACAAGTTTAATATCGTGTACTTGAGTAAATGTTCCTTTGTTTGTTCGATTGATTGGGGTTAAACGTAATACGCAACGGTTTATATTTTCCGTATATGTCCAGCGGAATGTCCATTTCACATTGTTCCTCGCTCAGGTACGATGAAAAGCGATGAGATACCTAGTGAATACCACCCCGCTATTGCCGGACCCACATCGTGTGACTCGCTCATATACCTGATGTACAACAGACGGACTCGAACTTGTGAACGGTACAAGTAGGGTTAGTATACCCACACAATGGAAATATAGCCTGTATTGTAAGGAAATGTTGACGATGAAGTTTATCTTGTGAGTTTAGGATGGATTGAAAACGATACGAATGAGCCTCCATATGTATCAAGCACACTGCCAGGGAATGATGTCTTAAACAATTAAAACGCTAGTGCTGTAATTTTATTATGCAAACATACAATCATTTCTCCATAGTTTTCTTGTAAGCACCTTACAAATAATAAGAAAAGTATAACTGAGAAACGCCGTTTCTTTGTCAATTTGGTAGGTGCAGTTTACATTGATACCGCCAATTTCATGTAACACTATGAGTAAACGTTGGGCAGTATCAAGGTGGCATTAAAATATATATTAGCATTGTTTATACAGCTTTAGAGCACCTAAAAGCAGCAGCTACCCCCCCCCCCCCCCCCCCTCCTCTCCAAAGATATTAACTGGTTCGTCCTCTAATGACTCTCCTACCATCAGCTGTAGAGTTTCTCACAGTTTGTGGTTTTCTTGAAGACGTGTTTGGTGATTTACTGCTCTCTGTTCGTTTCCTCTCACTTACTTTTGTGCCAGAGTGAGTATCCATTTCATCCACGTATGACTCACTTTGCATTTTAGGCAAAAATATATTCAAAAACATTTTTGGTTTATTTTCTTCTGCCGTGTCATTTTGAGTATGTAACTTTTCTATTAAAACCGCTCCGCAGCCATTGTTAATGGGCGGGACTTTATCTTGTTTTGTCACCTTCTCGGGTGTAGACGGAGGGGCAACAACGCCAACGTTATTTTCTCTTGAATTCATCTCGGAATCGAGATAGTCTTGACATATCGATGTCCCCGTTCCTCTTATTAACGTACTGTCTAATAGAGCATTGTGTTTATCATGTCTTAGCTGATCCCAGTCAGCTTTTAAATGAGCATGGATGTATTTCAGTCTCGGTCTCGGAGTGTTCTTCCCGACAGACCAGGCTTCACTGTGTCTCAACACACTCGGTTTATCACACGAAGACGGTGCTGAACCTTTCGAAATGTCACTTCGGTTTCTACAGATTCCATCTATAATTTCCCTTTCCCCTTTTGTCAACGAAGGTGTCTTATCTTTTATAAACATTCGTCCAGTTAACGGGTGCAGCCGTAAATTTCTGTCGTGCCATTCTGTAGCCGGAAGGCTGCCTCGTGGAGAAGCAGAAGGTGTCTTTGCGCGACCGAAAACTTGATACTGTTGCGAGACAGACATACAGTCGGCAAGATCCAGGGACCAATCGTAGAAGCGAGCAACGCTCACGTGTGTCCGGGGCATGACGTACACTTGGTTGTATGTACGAATGGGAGCTGCAGTTTGTGGCCTATTTGACAATGTTGCCGGCTGCTTGATGGAATTCCGTGTGCAGGCTCGACGAAACGGCGACGTGCTGTAATCAAATTGAACATAGCTTTACTTACAAACATAAACATATTGACACATAAAAATGAAAAAGGAATTTGTGTTGTTTGTCATTTCAGTATTTTGACAGCTGGCAACATAAACCAATGTGTTACACTGATCTATTATCAAATCTGTTATTAATATGTTATAAATAGTTAACAAATGGTGTTGTTTAACTACAGCTGACAAATGGAAAGAAGTACGATTGTAGTCAATTTTTATCAATTAATTTTCATGATATGATTAAAAACTATATTCAATATCTCTAAGCAGCATACGACACTTTAACAGGGTTATCAGGGAAACGCTTCCTTTGAAAACTATAACACTTTTTAACACTTAACACATTATATCTTTCGTGAAACTTGCAAGGAAGCCACATTAACACAAGAGGCCGGCTGATCAGTACTCCTATATAGTTAAACTGAATGACCATTAGATGCAAATCTACAGGTAAGATAAATAATCAATTTTGATTACACCTTTCTTAATTTTCATTTGACATTTATTACATGGTTGATGAGGAAATGGTGTAGGAAATGACTAGCTATTTGACTAAATGGACATACATATAAACAGGAAATTAAATAAGGGTAAACCACAAAGACCACTATAAACAAGAGTAAGGCCAGCTTGTGGCGACTTGTTTACCTTGACAACTAATGGTTTAACAAACACGTTCTATCACCAGGCGATATCCTATTTCACTTTGATCTCAGAACTTAGAACAAATCAAGAAGCTGTGTTCAAAGACTTAATGAATTAATATCACGGCATCCTTTATAGAGCTGTTTGTATTATGCCATCACCATTCTACTGACAGAACTTAATGACCTTCTGACAGAAGGGCAATCCGAAATCTCGGATTAAATAGACTCCACCTCAATGTTGTAGAAAATTTTAACAACATAGAGTTGGGGGAACATCCAATGTTCATTTCTGGACAACCACTACTTATTTAGTGAATGAACATTTCAGTATAACCACCTGTGTCTTGATCTGGTGTAAATTGACTATAAAGATGAGTGCATATGTTCATAGGGTTTACGGATTCCTATCAACATGGGCGCTTGATCTAAACATTTTAAATAGTGACATTTAGAAGTGGGTTAACACAACGATACAATGCTAATTGGTGGATTACAAGGTTTTAGTGTCTTAGAATACAACATTTGGATACATATGCCAACATAAACAAACAAAAAGTGGTTATCCAGAAATTAACATTAGATGTACAGCATTGGTTTGGTTTAACATATAATCTTTAGCCATGATTAAGACTAAACTAACTAAAGCAGCACAAATATGCGGTTTCCCAAACAACAAGCTTTGATGCCATTTACAACGAATCGTAGCCTATATTACTCTACTTAAACCATATTCCTCGACAGGAATATTTATGGAGATATAAGATATTAACAAGCATCGTGAGAAACAGCTTAAACAACGGGATTAGACCAAAGTAATAGTAGCTTAAAATATGATGGCAAATGCGTGCAAAACAAATAATATTATTCGCGCATTGACCAGACTATAACATTTGGAACAGGGTATATTCATCTGTATTAATGAGAATCACTATACGTTCATTTCTATGGATGAGTTAAGCGAAATATTATAGACCGAAGTATAATACATTTGCAAACTACACAAATGTATTTAATAAGTTTACCTATTATCTATTCCTGACCACTTTATCAAACCTCTTCCTCGCTGTAGTTCCACATTCAGCTAAATCAACGGTCGGAGCAAAACACATATAGGTCTGCTTGTCCATTAGTTAACCCTGCTATAGGAACGTGTTTTTCTTATTGATCGAACAATTGAGGCTTGACGTGAATGAAACTATTTAAACTGAAACGTGTTTTTTTTTTTCTATACACAAT
This sequence comes from Mopalia muscosa, assembly GCA_031763545.1. Taxonomy (NCBI): domain Eukaryota; kingdom Metazoa; phylum Mollusca; class Polyplacophora; order Chitonida; family Mopaliidae; genus Mopalia; species Mopalia muscosa. The sequence goes on along the minus strand of JARFOD010001171.1, from coordinate 4,465 downwards.
TGTGAAATATAAGGTAAATAGTTCGTTACGTTGAATTTAAAGATTTGCATCCAGATTCGAAGCAAAGCCACTGTCAGACAAACATGGGCGAAACGCATTGCATAACTGCTTTATGTAGATGGTAGATACAGCACGAACATCCTCCCAGCAATCAGAAAATCAACATTTGCGTTCGGAAAAATACTCTGAAACCTTTTGGCTTTGTAAACGAAAGTCTTCAATAGTCACGAAGACATTGACGAAACGCCTACAACACGCACACTGGGATCCCCCGTGGCCAGTTTATAGACGGGAAGTCGTTTCAAAAACGCATTGATCGCATAATAGTTGCTTAACCAGAACTCCCAACTCATGATATAAATCCCTGGTAACAAATGTAAGTCGAACTAAAACTTCAAATTGAAAACTATTTTCAAAGTTTGAGTCGTTAAATCGCATGTGTATTCAATTTGTAGGAAGCTAACATCGGTCCTGTGGGCGTTACATCGTATGACAATCACTAATGCGACACCCTGACCTCGATCCTGTGAGCGTTGATGACGATCATTAATCCGTCACGCTAACTCAATCCTGTGAGCGATCCATCGCATGACGATCACTAATGCGACACGCTAACCTAGACTCTTTGAGCGTTACATCGCATTACGGCCACTAAACCGACACGCTAACCTCGACCCCGTGAGCGTTACATCTCATGATCGTCTAATCCGACAGCTAATTTCGATTCTGTGAGCGATCCATCGCATGATGACCACTAATCCGACACCCTAACCTCGATCCGTGAGTGTTACATCGCATGACGATCACTAATCCGACACGCTAACCCCGATCCTGTAAGCGTTACATCGCATGACGATCACTAATCCGACACGTTAACCTCGATCCTGTGAGCGTTAAATCGCATGACGATAGCGAATCTGAAACACCTACCTCGATCCTGTGAGCGTTACATCGCAATCGCATAACTATCACTGATCCGAAACGCTAACCTCGATCCTGTGACCGTTATATCGCAGGACGACTACTATTCCGACAAGCTCACCTCGATCCTGTTAGCATTAAATCGCATGACGATCACTAATCCATCACGGTAACCTCGATCCTGTGAGCGTTACATCGCATGACAATCACTGATGCGAAACGCTAACCTCTATCCAGTGAGCGTACCATCGCATGACGATCACTAATCCGACACGCTAAACTCCATCCTGTGATCGTTACATCGCATGACGATCACTAATCCAACAGGCTTACCTCGATCCTGTGAACGTTACATCACATGACAATCACTGACCCGACAAGCTAACCTCGATCGTGTGATCGTTACATCGCATGACGATCACTAATCCGACACGCTAAACTCCATCCTGTGATCGTTACATCGCATGACGATCACTAATCCGACAAGCTAACCTCGATCCTGTAAGCGTTACATCGCATGACGATCACTAGTCAGACACGCTGATCTCGATCCTATTAGCGTTACATCGCATGAGGATCACTAATCTGAGACGCTAACCTCAATCATGTGAGTGTTACATTTCATAACGATCACTAATCAGACACGCTAACCTCGATCCTGTTAGCGTTACATCGCATGACGATCACAAATACGACACGCTATCCTCGATCCTGTAAGCGATCAATCGCATGACGTTCACTAATCCAACACATTAATTTCGATCCTGTGAGCGTTTCATCGCATGACGATTATTAATCCGACTCGCTAACCTCGATCCTGTGAGCGTTTCATCCCATGACGATCATCAATCACCGAACCTTAAATTGGAAATTATTTCAAATGCTGGGAATTTTAAATGGAAATGGTATGGATTGCAAACAGGAATCTATTTCAAATGGTAAAGGCATGTGAATAAACGAGACATAAATTAGTCTATTTGTATTTTTGTCGAAGCTAGGTCTGGTATAATCGTATTGTAAACCGAAGCCCATGGCGCCAGCCAGTGTGGGTTTACGAATGTCAATATATCAGTCGTTCATCGAAAACATACATTATTTTGCAAGTCTTTGAAAGGCATGACAATTATTTGTATAGCCTCTCTGTGATTTGCTCAAGATTTCAGCTGAATTCCGTACACAATACATATTTTTAAGGCCATGCAAGCATAGCATTTCTGAAGTTTTAAAGGCCCCCCTTTTGGTGATATGGGATTTGGAGAACTGGTATGAAAACTGTTGGCTACATGTGAATTTATATTGCGTCTCCGAATATCGGTGACTCTCGTCTTCGTAGTAAATATGTTTTTAATGTAAACAAGACGTATCAAATATTGTATCTTTTGGGCACGGAAGTAGTTTCTTCGAACTGTTGGCTCATACCGTAGAGTGATATTCATCAAACTGCCCTATTTACATAACCTTATTATTATTAAATAATAAGATCAGGTCTATAAGTCCATATTTCGGCAACAGTTTTACCCAGCTCCAGGATGTTTATTTGAAATACAGACATAGTGACTTTATTACCATTTCTCTTCCATAAACGGCGGCTATTGGTAAACGCCAACAAAATCGCATATTAAAGTACCGTTTCTTTTACACGTGTTTTTTTACCTTCTTTCTCTAATATGTCTGACCATTGACATAGATACCCTGTGATCATTGATTTTTTTCTGATCCATATTTATAACAACTGGTGAAATCCCCGTCGATCCAGATTATCGATCTCCAATTGCCTGATTTATTTTTCTTTGGTCATTATAGAGCGGTCAAGTGAGGTCATATCAACTGACCAATAAAAGCGTTAATAACGCTTACACAGCCTGAGCTCACACTTAGTAACATATATATGGTAACTTTGTTTATCATTCTGTAGACAAATGTCTACAGATAGTATCATTTCTGAGATATATGTTATTCGGTAATAGATATGATATGAAATGTTCAATCATTGATTTTGAATCGCACATCAACACCATAAGAAAAGGATACACTTTGAATTGATTTCCGTGGAAACACTACAGCCTGAATCACATTTATATGTGTCAATCGTAGACTTATGCTTTAACGAGCATGAAGAGTCAAAAGTTCACATTTCAAGAAATTATTCAATACGTCCACAGGCGAAAAATATATATCAGTTCAGCCGTTTATTTGTACTTGACAATAATGAAACCTATTGTATCGTTCAAAAGGTTCCAGCAGGCCAAAGATTCTATCCAGGCCGATAATATGAAAACGACTGTAGCATTTTGGCAGTAGTAAAGTCTTTACTTACCGAACTCAAGTCTGCGCTGATCGTTGTCTGCTTCCACGACTACAGTAGAAAACGATTTGAACCTAAATAAATGTGCATTGTTTCCCCATGTCTATTTTACGTCATAACGGTTGAGCTGAAATAATTATATTTATTTTCACTGTCAAAAGACACATATGTAACTTGATCAGCGTTGCAAATACCATTTAGTTAAGCTATCTCTACACTTGAAAGAACTACGTCTACCCTTTGATGCAAGTAATGTGAGGGTTAGCAAGTCCATCCAAGATTTTGATACTTATACACGGCTAGTTAAAAAAAATAACAACGGAATTTGAAACTAAAATGGAGAAAGAGAAAGAGCTAATTGTATTATCAAATTTCAGTTAACAAGACAAACATTAACAAACCTACAATTACAGCTATGGCAGCTGGGGTGGTAAAGTACTCACATGGATCCGTCGATCCTGGGTAAGATACGAGAATACGAGAAATCAACCTTTAGGACGAGATGTCCATTTGTTATCCAGGGGAGGAAACGCTTAGGTTAATCTATCCACAAGAACTGACAATACAATCTTGAGATGGGACATTAATATAAATTAATGACTTTCCTAAACGGACGACAATCGAAGCGCTCGGCCACAATGGATTATGAAGAATGGTGTAGGCCTACATTTATTAAAGCTTCTAAATAATCTATACCCGTGATCATTACAAAATACCCTCGTTATTCAACACTGTCTCTAAGTCATAGGCATCGTCTATTGTAAGACAGCACGACCTTATTGATTAGACAAAACATTCCCCAATGTCAAAGAGTTATAGCCTAACAAAATAAAATCTGGAAAAATATGAAAAGGAACGGTAAAACAAAAGATAAGCAAACACAAAGAGATGTTCATGTCAATGCGTGTTAACAAGGAAAGAAGACACAGTCAATAACAGAGCATGCGTATATGGCCCAATAAGTTTTAAACAATGGCGAAAAACTAATAAGTTAAATGAATAAAACAAAAAATCCTGAGCTAGTGGACGTAATCATTTCTGAAGTACCTCGGGAGTTTGTGCTTTATTTATTCAATACAACCCATGAGTGTTAAAGAATATGTGAGTGGATTTTACGAGAATCGTCTTGAAAGGCACTCAAAATCCTCTTCTTCATCAGTTAGTGATATTCGATCAGCAGATCAGGGAGTTTACGACAGTCGCCTGGATAAGAACTAAAAATCCCCTGCTTCAACAGGT
>JARFOD010001160.1:0-11837 GCA_031763545.1 Mopalia muscosa | reverse complement strand
AAACAAAGAAATCTGATCAGCTCTTTGAAAGAAATTGGCGGAAGTCCGATGCATACCGGACGTTCAACGGTCATAAGAGCTAACCATGACGCATTTCGTCGAAGAAGATATTGCAAAACCAGTAACAGTTCATGAAATTTGACAAGAACACATAAGAAGTCTATTAACTATTTTCTTAAAATATATTCTCATTTTTATCTTAATTGTAATCGATTACAAATATCCCCAGATGCAATTTCCTTTTTTACTTATTCACCAATATTTCGTTGACAATTAAATGACCGCTTAGATACTGAATAGATTACGCCCGTTATGCCTCTAGATGTCAACTATGTAAGTAGACTAATCACTTACAAAAAACCCTTCACGAGATTTCACTTGCAAGCAATAGATCCATTACCTACACATCGGTCGAGGTGTGGGAAAAATAAAAACGCGTTTTTAGAGTTTTATGATTGTGGAAATACAAAATCAGCTTCATATCAATTGGCAAATCACACATATAAATTTTTGTTGAGGAACCAGTGAGTAGCTTTTGTTGCCCAGTTGTCCATCGGTTACCCGGAAGGCGCATGGGGTGCGAATGTTTTCTCAATGTGGTCCCGATTTAAAGATGATGTATAAGTAACTTCTGTTCTTTAAACATCAGGTTTGTAATTATTTTCAACAGAAATGTTTTTATCCACAAGTTATTAAAAGCAGAGCTCGTATACATTAATTGAATATATTTAAACGAATGTAGTGTAATAATTTCACTTTCTTCTGTTATTTTAACGTACCATGAGGTGCATTAATCATGGACGTGGATGTGAATCGAGTCCAATTCAGTTACTGCCCCAAGCGATTGAAGGTAGCATGAAATGCAAGGCGATCTATAACATAGTCTGTTGTACGTGTCATGTCTTGTACTATAGATCGTGTTTTTCTCCGTTCTGCCGATACGTTTCCCACATAAAAGCCATGACCGCGACTAATGTTAGGCAAATAATAACTGCTCCATAGAACGAAATATCTGCTGTTTATATCCCGACCTGATAAAGTCCCTATCTGTAGGAAGGTTAACCAGATAAAATGCGGCCTACTAGAATACCCCGATATCACTATAACAGTAATATCTACAAACAGTTGACCTATTAGAATACCCGGATATCATGATCACTTTAAGGGTAAAGTCTACAATTCCCTATTAACAGTGCACCTATTGGATTACCCACATATCACTATCATCGTACTATCTACAATCTCATGTCATATTTCTTATTCACAATTCTTGGAAAATAAATATATCTCCATGCCTCGGGCAGGAATCCAACGAACAATATAACGACTGTTTGTTGGCTATTTTTATTCACAAAAATTATGGAGGAAAAAGTTGACTTAACGCACTTTCTGAAAAAAGTTACTCCTAAATTTAGTGATAATTGGCTATTCAAACTCATGACATTTAGCAAAATTTTGACTTGGATACCTGAATTTACATTTTGCATAATGATTGTTATTCATGTATATATAATCTCGGTGAAGGCAAACGATTTTTCTCTCTGTATTTATTCGAAATATAATCAGTTGACATCATCTTTATTCCTCCACCTGTCGCTAAACTAAATTAATTCAGCTCCTTACTTTAAAAAAAAATAAAATTTACTGGCATAGAAGCCTAGTTAAAATTAAAATATTCAATCTATTTACACATATTTTGTTAAAACAGTCAGTCTTTTTTTTTAACTGTATTCCACTTTGCCACTAGAAGCAGTATTTGTTTATAACTAATCCATAATAACAGGATCTAACCTTTTCTCAAACGTCAATGTTGGTGGTAAAAGAACAGGTTACTGCTATTATAGTTCATGCCTCTGGGGCGGATGGTATTGGGTGAATCACTCTTCATTCGTTTCTCTGGATGGATAAAGAATTGCAATCTCAAAATATCAAACATTGACAGAGTGTGTTCTTATCGTACCGCTTTGCTTACCATATATTGATGAATATATATACTTATATATAGATTGTCCCTTTGGTTATTTCTTATAACAAAATAGTGCTAAATCTCTATATATAAACTACTGGAAACGAAACGAAATTATGTTTCATTCCGATCAGTCTGAGACTGACAGATCCATGTGTTTTTCCTTGATAAACATAGTTGGACAAGAAAGTCTTAGGGCTTATATATTTCTAAAAATTATGCATACTGATACAATGTTGTCCATTTATTAAAATCAATAAATCATCTCATGGTCTAGATTAACTCTCAGAGACAAGTTTCTAAGTAGACCTTAATCGGGATGTACCATGGGTAACCTACAGACACCTCTGGAGAAAGTAATTATAATAACCTTATGTTGCATTTATATAGCAAACAATATATCCCGTATGGGTAAAGAATTTAACAACCTGCAAACTGGTTTTAAAAAAAATAGTAGTTAACGACAGAACTTATCCGATTAACAGAATGAGAGTAACAGTTGCCGGTTTCGCTTTCACTAGTAGATCCTTTATAAATTTGTCTCTCTCTTGTATGTTAAAATGGGTCATTGTTATAACAATTTAGAAAGGAGTGCAATTTTGTAGAAAAAAAATGAGAATCCTGTATAAGGAAATGAGATAAACGAGTACTAGGTTGTTCGAATTGAAATACAAAAAAAAGGATGTCTTTTTTGGATTCTTTGCTTGGCACCAAACTACAAGAAACGCAGTGGATAAAGCGTTTGAAGTTACAATCAAAAAGCTTCTCTTTCTAAACGTATTTGTTTGTTTTTTTCCTTCAGAGGGAATAATTTGTGCTTTTTCAATCGGCATGATTTCAAAATGACCTTAGACCGAATGATCAGGAAGTGATGAATGTTCAGATATTGGAATATGAGTTGTAATCTATGGAACTCAAAAGATTGATCAACTAGATAATGTACGTGTCTAGTTTGTTGTCCTACAAAGGCGGCTCTCTCTGGTAGCGCCTGACTTCCATTTTCAAGACCTTATTGATAATAGTACTTGGCGATTGTTGTGTTGTCATAAAGGAGCTGAATATACATCTTGGTATAAAATATAACTGTTCAGCTGTCCAAGGGTTTGGATTTAATCCGGCGAAGGAATCGCGTAGTATATCCGCTTGCAACCATGCAGGGCGTTAAAGAGAACGTGAAAACCCTGGTGGGAGGTAGCAGGTGCTACAATTCCTGGGAACCTTTGCTTCATGGTACATTGGGCCATTAAACTCGAAATTTCCAAATTAGTTCCAACAGTTTTAACATCCTACAAAATTTTCTGAACAGGTATATGTTCGAACTAAGAAAGTGTTATCCCACATTAATATATTAATGAAATATACCAACCAGCCTAAACCGCTTGTTTATTTTTATTGTAGAGAAAGAAGATGTTTGCTTGTTTCCCCCTGGATTCGAACTCGGGGTTTGGACTAGTTAACCGACTCAGCTACAAGTTCTCGGTAAAACAACCATGAATTGCCTGTCTACTGTATACATTTCCATGGCTGGGTACAATAGATATTGAACCTTCGTAACTCACTCTTGGAGGCTTAGATCTATAGCTAAACTTCGAAGATTCAGAGGATCAAATGAAGAAAACAACTGCACAGAGGCACAAACCATCCGGGAAATGGATTTGTCTCTCAGACTTGTCGATAAAACATGTCCAGCTATCAGTATTATCAAGTATTTCATCGCTGGTGGCGCCACAGTTTATCGCGGATTCAATCCTCAATCCACAGAGAGTCGTTCAATTTGCTGGGCCTATAGTGATGAATTATGGCAAAGTGTCCACACATATAGCTAAGTGATATTCCTTGAATCCAATTTCTCTGAAGACAATATCCTAAAACCAACACCACTCTTCATCTGTTGTAAACTTGATCTATATAGATCTTTGCCACTTTGACTGGAATACGATATCAGGGATGGGTTGTTCAAAAGATAAGTCAGGTTAATATTTTGTAATGTCACAAAGAAACTCAGTTGTGACGTGGCGTCGAACAACAATGGTTTAAAGTTAATACAGTTGTTAAAAACCGGCTCTAGACCTACTGCTGATAAGTGTGCATATGACAATTGGTAGATTACAAAAGTAACTGGTTAGTTTTTAGTAAAGTTCACACGCAGCCGTTCAGAAAGTATAGTGAATGTTCTTTGTTATTTCATTAATAGACACAAAGTGTATATGCATGGAGCAATCTGTTACAGATATGTTTTTAGCTTTTGCTATTACAGCATGCATAAATGTATGTCGATAGTAATTGTTTGAATATGTTTATAAATAACATTTTTACATACTTTCTGTTTTGGCTATACTATTTGAAAATAATAAAAATAGATTCTCCATTCAAATGTTATCCGCTGATCCTACTTTTTCCGAAGAGAGACCATGAAAAACAGTATAGCCAAATTAGAAATTGTTTCAAACATGATAGTTGTTTGACATTGCATAACCCATGCATGTTAACACAGTTCTGGGTCAAATACACAGTATGCAATGCCTACGTCGAAATTTCAAAGAAACTGGGAAAGTTAATTTATTTACGAGATTCCGTTTACCAGTTTTCTGTCGAGATCTGATTAAACTAAAGTTACTTTTCTTTGTATCCATTTTAACATCCATATATAACCGTAGAGAATATCGTTTCATTTGGGATGTAAAATAAGAAAACAATTTTCATATCGGAACAAAAATATGTTTATTGATGAACAGTGGAAAATACCACCTTCTTTTTTGGATTATACACACAGATAAATTTAATTTCAGGCTAATTTATTTTTGTATTTACATCTGTTACCTGGACGGTTCAGTATGAAGGTATGTGGCAATTGTGTCTGGATTTTACAAAGCCATGCGGCTCCTGAATTAATGTCTGGCATTGTACACTGTACCGGCTATCGCACAATCGGTATAGAGTTCACCTTATCAGGTCGGAAGTAGATGGCCTGTGGTAATGGCCAATCAACTAGATTTTTCTGCTGTTTCATGTTTCGCCCAAAAAAGTGGATTGGGGAGTGAATCTTCACAACATTAATGACAACGGATTCCAAATATAACAGAGACGAAGCAAATGAAGCAGTAGCGAATCAATCCGAAAGGTATCACTCTTTATTTATCCCTCGGTAATAAAAAGCAGTCCCTCCACAATGACGTCATGCATTTGTAGAACGATTCACAAGATCCACACAGTATTTATCTCATCTTAGATGGGCAGCCAATACGATAATCAAAGACTGGACCAGAGAGATACCAATTTTTGTATCTCTTTAATGTGGGCTATATCAATGTTGTGACGGCTTAATATTACAAAAACATTAATCCCAAGTGTATTTGTGGAAGTTAACATTGATTCGAGCAATTTATACGACATGCAGTACAGCATACACATGTATAAAAGAAAGCCATGCCTAAATGCTACTGGTGCTGGGGTTATTGCTTTTGAACTTCAACAAATCAACCTAAAATGTTTATTTATTTCAAATTTAATGTATATGTGTTGGGTTCCATTTAATCTTTGAACTATTATCGAAAATAAGTTACTAGAAAACATGCTCAACAATATCCAAGCAATGTTTTTATCACAACTTTATAGCTACTGTGGTATCAGACGTTCCTGGTCGGTTCTTAGTTAACGCGAGAAGGATCAGATTCACGCGAGACAAAATCAACTTTTGCCCATTTTTCCTGACGAGGAACGACAGCTCTGGAGAGACGACATTCTGGGCTAGATTTAACTTCAACAATACGAGACAATCTCAATTCAATTACTTTTATTATCTCATAATGACTTTTTGAAATATCAAGCTTCGGGCAATATTCAATTAAATTCAACCAGTCAGTGTCATATTGAGAAGTAATCTAACATGTAAACAAAACACACACAAACGGATTTAAATTTAATAAATTGATTCATACGATTTAATTTCTTCCCTACTCAATAAAAAAGAATTTGACGTGGCTCACATATTAACGTGTAAACCGAGCAACGATATTTCAATTAAACTGTCATGGAATTGCGTTAAATGGGTATTAAAGACAAGAATATGTGTAATACGGTAAATTGTATTCATCACGCCTCATACCTTAATTAGATTGTGGGATGGTTTTTTTTGCAATCTGACGGAGCCCTTTTCATCACAAGTCATGACTAGAGTGAATGTACAAACAACAATGTTGGAAATAAAAATGAAGACAAGCTGGTATCACCGGATCTGATAAAATTTCGATAAGTGTAGAAACTATGGAAAGAGTGTTTCAGGACCGGAATATCACTGTGATGGCATATGAACAAATCTGAACTGTGTGATATAATTTATAAATAACCAGAAAGCCATATTTGTAAGTCCAACCTGGGATAAAATCAGGGATTTGTTGATGAATCTGTAGTTTATAGTTAATCATATTTAATACTTGGCTATCCAAAACTTTGTGATCGATTAGCGAATGAAGATTCTAGTCATACATTGCTGATTACATAAACATTCCTCTTCACGCACTTACATGACAACATATATAGCGTCAACATCAAAAGAGCATCACCATATATATATATATGTGGTCTGTTTCCATAGATGAAAGAAACTTAGTTCGAGATCCTGTGCGAATGATCCCATAAAAACAACATTTCGTAGCATTAACACAAAAGAGAAACTCAAACACTCAAACAGGAAGCACCTTTTGAGACAAACTGGTAGTTGAATTGCACACACGCATGAAAACTTTTTGTCTTATTAGTCGATAATCATTTGTTTTGCATTGTTATGAAAAAAGCTACATCATCTGACATTTAACGATTTTCGCTTTGCTATCTCCATTTACTTTCCATAATTAGTTCATGCCGTCGCATCTTATTCCTTCGCCTGCCTCTTTTTAAATAATATTAAATACTTCTTTATTTCCATTTTCAAATGAGAATAATATAATTGTGAATATCTTTATGAAATGACATGTCTCTTTATGTCCTCAAAAGGGTTTCTGGGTTGATAAACTCAAAGATAATAACTTTAGAGTTATGCTAACGCTTATGGTTAATTGGTCATGGTAATTCGGCCTTTTTGAGAAAAATCATAACCTAGATCGATGTATTGCTCTTGGCATATATATCTATGGGGACCAACCGACATGAAAAGTTGAAATAGACACAAAGCAGTTTGTCTCTGTCCCAATTCAAAGGAAAACGAGTATAGGGTTTTGCAAATGGGGAGGGTTACACTACAGTTGTTTATGTGATATCTACGACAAAAAGGAGAAAGGCGAACAATGCAGCGAGAAATACCACGTGTTCGCTAGACAGTAATCGTTTGAAAAAATCCTCAATAAAACGAGGCTTTTCGAAAATCGAACTGATACCTTAATGTGTATATTAATACCGATTATTTAAGTGGATGCTTATGTGTCTATATGCCTATATAGTGGATATGCCATGTTCATATAATGTTATTTTTCAATTTCTCGTTCTTGACAGTTGGGTCGTCATTATTCCCGAAAATGTTGTTGTTAATTGACGTATTATACTGTTCAGTAGTACATGTATTTATTTATAACCCACTGCTTACCATACCCAGATAATAATACATCCCTTATATAATTGTGTGACCATTGATATTGAATTGGGATGAGTATCTTTAGACCGATACCAGTGGGCTACAGAAAACAGGCTACAGAAAACAGAGAACCTGACCCGTATCGGAATCTTTTTAGTTCAGGCGGGAGAGTGTTGGTCGCATCCCGGCGGTGTAGCGAGAGCATGCTATACAGAACAAAATATTATTGTCTCAAACATAATGTAGAAAAATAGTAAGTTTATGTCCTGATTATCTTTAACAGCACAAAAAAACAAGTCCAATTCAACTGAATCATGTTCATAGTAGTTCTGCCCCCAAAAAACCCAACCTAGATTATTCCACGAAGTTGATATTAGAGAAGATTGCATATAAGTTAATCATTTTATTGAGATCTAAAACAAAAGTTAAATGGAATTAGCAAGTAGAAATATCGCACCTTTTTCGAGACTCCCAGGAGAAAGTTCAAGCAAGGTGCAGTTTCAGTTTATTTCTGGCCATCCCGGCTGCCTTGCAGGTTTGTTTAGGGGATAGTTTGGCTTCTTCAAAGCCGGAAACGACGTTGTCAGGATGTTCTTGAGCATCAGCAAGGGCACATTCCAACAGGTACAGCAGGTTCAGAGGACGATTAATGGTCATATGGGAAGGAGTTTTATTTCAGCAGAGCGTATCTACCCATCCAAACCCAACGTCCAGGCAGCACGAGGCAAATTTTCTTTAAGGAGAACCACGTCTCCCATTTTAGGTTAGTAGTTGTAATGTACCCCCAGTTGTTGGTTGTGCAGATGGAATGATTCGGAGAAAGTGAAAAGTGAGAGTTTACGAACTAAAGGTCTGGAATTGACAATCGACTGGACTTCAACTAAAGTTGTATACAGTTGATCTTTGGTTAAACAAACTCTTCCCATAGTTTTCCAGAGGTTCCTCTTGACACAATTCAATCTAAACGTTCGTAAAACCTTCCCATCCACGGAGCTAGTTCTACAGCGAATTGCCAATTTATCCGGTGTAAGTTTTGTACAGCTGGGTCAGTTAACATAGAAGTCCACACTTTGTCTACAACAGTTTTTGCAAGTTTGAATTGACTGGCATAGTCTGAAATGAGTTTTTGGGGTTTTCCGTGAATGGCTATGAAGCGTCGAAAACACAAGAGAAACTTTTCAGAAGACATATCATCTACCATCTCCGGATGGATGGCCCTCACCGCCAGACAGATAAAAAGGCACACTCATCCTTTCTTCTTTTCCAACTCCAATTTAACGTAGAGGGGATCAAGATAATCCAACCAGTAAAAGTGAAAGGGGGAGATTGGGAGACTCTTTCTTTTGGTAATGGAGGCACTTTTTGAAAGGACCAGATTCGAATCGTTTACATATTGTGCAGTGTCCTGTTGTGTTTCGAATAGTAGAACGTCCACGGGGAATCCAGTACTCCTGTCTTAGTGCTGTTAGTGTTTGTGACGTACCAGAATGGAAGACTTTGGAATGTATGTCAAATATTACCAGCTTAGTGAATGAATCCTTGGGGGGTAAGAGTTTGGGCATTCCAGATCCCTGACTAGGTTCTCCGTTCTGCAACCTACCACAACAACGAAACAATGCTGTTTTGTTTATTTTGTCTTAAATTTGAGAGTTCATCTGAGTAAAGGGTGGCTTGAACATATTGTTCCCACTGTAGTTTGGCGTTGTGAAGTTCAGTTACAGTTAGAACACTTGTTTGGTTAGAGTCTTTTTTCAGCCTGCGAATGAATCTCGAACACCAAACAGTTACTCTGAGAAGTTTTGACAAAGTTGAATAATCATCAGCATGCACCCCAAAGGGCGGCAAAACAGATTTCTGTTTAAGTTTGCATTCAGAAGACACCACTTATCCACTGGTTGGAGTAAGATTTGTTCAGTTTGTGCGGGAGTCCATTTCGGCCAACTATTAGCACGGTGGTCCAAAGAACCAAAGATCGCCGTGTTTATGAGGGTCCAATATTCCACGTGTAGCACAATTGGTTGGATTGTTTTCAGAAGATACATACTGGAAGTTGATGTCTGAAGCGGAGTTGATCTCTCTTACACGATTTGCCAAAAACACAGGAAGTGACTTCGCAGAAGAGATCCCGTGAAGGACACATTGAGAATAAGTGAACAGATATCTATAGCAGACGGAGAAAGATTCAACTGATTCCTGACGAAGTTCAAACATTTTACACCAATAAAAACGGCTAGCAACTCAAGTATGGGTAATGTTAAAGTTTTCAAAGGGGCGAGTCGTCCCTTGGCAAAAATGAGATTTACTATTGTGGTTTCATTGGAGACTATTCTGAGATATACAGCAGCGGAGTATTCTTGCGTAGCTGCATCACAAAAACATATCAGCTGTATATCTGGTAAGTTTGATAAAGGAACACCAATACTGTTCGTCACGGGCAGCGAGGTTTTGTTCATGTTTTTTTTACATATCCACATTGCCAAGTTAATTACTGAAGCTAATAAGAAAATGTCATTGTTTCGGCGTTTAAAATATATCGCAAAATCGCAAGGGCCTGAAAATTATGTACAAGTCATTCACCCGGCCTTGTTTAGAATACCCGGACATAGTCTGGGACAATATAACTGAGGAACAATGTAAAGTCATTGAGTCGCTTCAAGAAGACTGTCTCCGGACTATAACCGGACCGACTGAGAGTGTGGCTAGCGTTTTATAATATGAAGAGTCAGGATTTATGGAGCTCCAAAAGCGACGTCAACTTCATTGGCTATGTCAGCTCCACAAAATTATATATAGCGATTTAAATCCGAATTTGAAAAGCAAATTACCAGAGTTAAGGGTAAACCGGAACCCTTATAACACACAACTGCCGAACTGTATTTTATTACAAGTTTTATTTCCCTGCCACAGTTCGTGATTGGAACTCGTTGTGCAGACCCGGACAGAAATTTAACGAAATCGAGTGAATTCAAACAAAAAATTAATAACATGTCATATAAATTTCTACCACCGAAATGGTATTTCACAGGTAGTTGAGTCGCAAACATAATTGTGTGTAGGATGCGAAATGGTTGTAGCTCGTTGAATGAAGACCTGTTTAATAATTTTTTGCCCGGTTTACCCCGTGTGAGTCAGCGACGTATTATTTCTTTGAATGTGATAAATATGTACTTGAGCGTGACCTAATGTATAACTCATTAGCACAATCTTGGTTAGTCGAAATTCCATTTACCACCAATCTTGTATACGGTATGCATGACATATCTGTTGTGAACAATGTAGTTATAATGGAAATAGTATGTACATTTATACTGAATAGTAAAACTTTTATGTAACACGAATAACTACGATTAATAAGAAATGAATGTTTATTTTTAGTTGAGCTTTCAGACAGGCTAAATTGTCGGGCACGTACAAAGCAGTGGACTAGGTTGGTCAGCCGTTTATACTCTGTATCACATTAATTACTTAGTTACTGGATGACGCAATAAACTCAGTCAAAAAAGAAACTCACACTCGTTTGGAGGTCGATAAGTTGAACATACAAGTGGCTTTTCTTTATAATGATTTAATTCCATTTTGTACCTATTAAGGACGGTGTACCATAACAATCATGCTCATAATGTAACCAGTTCCACCGGAAATGCTACGGAAATGTAAAAAAGTAAAAATGGTAAATTACAACTTGATGAAACCGTGTCAATAGCGCGTATGCTCTCCATGAGCGTTCACAACTGCAACGCAACGTCTCCTCGTGGATTGAATGATGCGCCTGAACACAGGGATCGTCGCCATAATTGAACGAACTTGGCACCAAGTTCCTGCAAACTCTGTGGAGGGTTCCTTACTTGACGGAGTCTCATGCCCAACACATTCCATACATGCTCTATGGGATTAAGGTCGGGAGACCTTGAGGGCCACTCCTTGACATTGATGCCAGCATTCCCATCAGCGAAGTGCCAAGTGAATCTTGATTCGTCACTAAAAAAGACCATATTCCAATCACACAGAGTCCATCCCAGATGTCGCTGTGCCCAGAGAAGCCGTTGACGTCGGTGTAACTGGGTGAAAATTGGTCCATGATTTGGCCGACGTGCATGGAGGCGAGCAGTGTGCAGGCGAATATGTATGGTTTGGGCAGTCACACGACCTCTAACAATTCATTCCTAGTGGATGTTGCAGTGAGAAATCAATTACGCAAATGACGTAAGACGATTTGTCGGTCTTCTGCGTGGTCTACCCGAACGAGGTCGCTCTGCTGAGGTGCCAGTTTGTTGGAGACGTGTCCGAAGATCATGGATAAGCCGT
>JARFOD010001149.1:0-11837 GCA_031763545.1 Mopalia muscosa | reverse complement strand
GAGGCGAGAAAAGAGGTTGCTTTCTGTTGCCCTGGTGTTCTCAGAGCTAAAGGGTAACGGGAAACAGATTTGTTTGTAATGTTCTGCAATTTTGTCCGTCGTCATATAAGTGAAATACCCTTGAGTATGACGTTAAACACCAATCAAACAAACAAACACCATGTACATGGCCAGATTTACCGATAGGCTTATAGTAGGCCATTGGCCTTGGATCTACGAGTACCGGGTTTCTGGGGAAATGGGATATTGGAGCATGCCATTGAACCGTTCTGCATATTTTGATTGTCCAGTGATGAGTTTTGGCTATATGGCCCAAAAGTAGGTATATTCGGGCCCACCCATACCCCTAAACCACTGTCACTACCACCCCCATCACCACCCCAAAGCCGCGAAGCAAGGAGTTTTAAATTTTTATTATATTAAATGATTCTAATAATTAATAAATCATGAAGATTGCCAGTATACAATAACTTATTGACAACAGCAAACGTAGTGAAAAGAATATTTATTATCCTTTATAATTTTGTAGTAAGGAGACTGTAAGTCGTGATCGACGGATCTTCTATCGAGTAAAAATACACAATTCACAGCTACATCCTGGTTACTCACAGACGTCGTGCCAAACAGATAAACATAAACAAGGCGTAGTGATTGGACAGTGGCCAAAATTCTTGAGCGATGAAAAGTAATGCAATGGTAGGATAGAGATTATTTTATTATTAATCTCTTTTACGGCGTATGAGTTATTTTTGGGTCTAGTGAATAAAACTGCATATTGTCACGAACGGAATGAATTTGTTGTGTTTTGGTGGTATGCATAATGTAGATATATGAGTGTCGTTTCCAAATATTTTATTCAATACCTATATGGAAAATTGCGTTCATATGTTTGTATCTGACGCCTTTGGGTCATGGTGTCATCATCTCCATGGTATCTGGTATAAAGGAAAGTCATCATCTTATATTGTTATTACAGAGAAAGATTATTTAGCTCGTCTCCAGAGGGAGTCAAACTCGGTTCCGGTTAGAAGGGTCACATTAATATACCTATATTATACAATCTGATCAATTGACATGTACATATGTCATGGGTATTTATATATGGAAATTCCAGGAGCGATATGGTTTAACCGGGATATACCACATCCACTGCAGCCAAGTTCTTTAGCAAAGCCGGATTTACCTATGGTGACCCCTGTAAAGTCCAAAAGTCATCAATGGACCCCACATTTATAGAAAAAGTGGTATTTTTAGTATCCAATATCCGCATATAGCCGTGGCCCGTGGGCAATGCTAGTAGGCCATGTGCCTACTATGCTTATTGGTAAATCGGGTCATCGGGTAGGATTACGTGAAAGTTACAGTATATACACTTATTACACTTAATCAATAAGATCAAAACAAAAAATAAAAACCAAAAATAATTGAATAAAAAAAAAATTATGAGTCGAGACTTTTGTTAAGTGTGGTAGTCTGGAGACGCAAAAAGGATGCTAATCTCTCCACCTGTTGTTTGTTGACATGGTTACAGTGGAGGTTTTTACGTATGGTTAATCGCCAGTAACCTATATAACCCCTCTAAATCAATAAATGTATACATTTATAATCTCTCTTTTAACATTAAAGTTAATAATCAATATATGGCAGATTTTCTCTGTAGGCCTACCGTTTACAAGCAAAGTGATAGGGGGTGAGGGGGGGGGGGGGGGGGGGGTGTCCCCCATTTGGTTTTAAAAAAATACATAATACGTTTCCCCCTTTTCCTGTGACATCCCAACTCTGGTGAGCTTTTTTTCCAGGTTTATTAATTTTAATATAATTATTTATTATAAAGAATTAAATGTTCGATAAGTGTTACTTATTCTTAATTCACATGCATATGATTTCGTATGCGTATTTAATAATATAATAACAAACAGCGGAATTACACTCAGTGTAATATCATTATTCCTACTGATCAGTCTCGCAACCCTTCTTGACAACGGTTCTAAAATACACCGAAATATTGTATCACCAGGTATCCATGTGTATCTTTTATTAGAGTTGTAAGTTTACTCCACACTCAGTGTGAGTTACTATTTAGACTACGTTGATGGAGATTGAACTGGTGAATTAATAATTGATTTTTCGTCGGGAATTTGCACTAACTTTAAAATTGGATTATTGTTGTAAAGGTGAATTACTCGCTGGTAACACATGGTATGTAATCCTGACGATATATTTGTGACCATGTTTACCTATATCCAGACTTCACTTACATATAACATATAACTTCACTTAACGATTTCAACCAGCTCAGTTCTGTAAGTATTGTCGTTCAACACGGGTCAAAGTTTTATCACAAAGTACTAGTAATATATAGCATAATTTAACAGAGGCTCGGAGTTGGATCGCCTCACCTTCTTCGTTTTCTTCATCGCGTGTATAATATGCCAACCAACAAACCATAATCCTTACATTTAATGGTCATCAAGGAAATGAAGAAGACGAGATGTGATTTAGATCTAGGTTGGAATTAAAATGAATACCTTCCATTCGATTGTTCGTTTGTTTGTTTGTTTGATTGGGGTTTAACGTCGTACTCAAGGATATACCACAATATCACGACGGATGAAACCTCATAAAAACCACCCCGCGATTGCCGGAGCCACATTATGTGATATACCTGGTGGTCGACAGTCGGACTCGATCCCGTGAATGGTATATTTAAATATGATTAGTAAGCGCACATGCTGACAACTAGCTTAACCACGGCTGCGGCCCCTTTCATTTGAATATCAGTTAGTATTTATTATACGATTGACTGATACTTATAAGTAGTAAATTCACTGGGACAAATTGAATTAAACTGCAATATACAGTCAACGTGCCACCCCAAACCGTTCATAGTTCAACTGTGATGGTTGACATCCACTTCTCTTTAGTTTATCTCCACGAAGGCTTAAACACATCTCAGTCAATATCAGCTTTGCTGTGCCACAGTAACTATAGTGATCAATAATTAAAATTTATGACACAGCCGATATATCACAAGTTCCTATTATTAGCAAACAGCATATCAATTGAATTATAATTAGGTGGAATCTCAGGCGTGTACGAGCATGTCTTTAATTATATCTTAGTTCCCAATAATAATTAATATATGCTTGTATATTGCAATTAATTGATGACTTATGCGTTTAAGTTTCAGTTTCTCCTGCTGCAGATGACTCACAGGCTTTGTCGTGAAATTAGACTGAATGGGATTAAGTGGAAATTTTAATCTTTAATGTTTAAGCAATTAAAGAAATCTACTGAAAGAATAATATTAAAAACCGAAAATTTTAAAATTAAACTAATACCTAAAACTCTGAAAAGTAGGCCTACATACTCAAACTCCGAAGTTGTGAGTTTAAATTTTCTTAATTTGTTTTATCTTCTTTTCTCGTTTGAAATTAAATCATACGATAATGATATAAAAAAAAGTTTAATTCTTTAAAGTTCATAATGGCATATTTGGAAATTCGTGTTTGTTCAAAGTGCAAATACAGAGAGACAAAGATAATTAAGGCTTTGTGTGTTTAAGTCGTGCAGTTTAAGTAACTAGACGTTGACAGTATTTTGTTTACCATGAAAATACTCAGTTCACGTATATTTGTATACTGAGATTAAACAAGTTTCCTATTAAAATAAACCCCTGCTTAACATCAAATGACCTGGATTAGAAAAGATGCCTTGTTTTATTAAGTTTAAGAAAAAAATCGAAATCTGAGAAAACTGATGTAGCTTTTATAGTGAATCCGAGGAATACAGACTATATCAGACAAAGACGGTACTATATACATGTGAGCCTAAAGTTCATAGCAGGATTTCATGGCTACAGGCGCGCTATTTTTATGTAGTTAGTTACGAAAACCACTCTCTAGCCTGCGGGCAATTAGTAAACCACAAAAATGATATCTCGATTAAAAATATATTATCAAGGTGACAAAGTGATGAGTACTTATTGTCTATGTGTTTCTTTCTTTATCATTTTGAAGTGTTTCGATTTTTTTCTGTCGTTTTCTTCCTGTTTGCCACAATATAAAGATAGCATAAGGGTGACAGTGAAGGGAGAAGCTTTTGTCTGTGCGGGGTCTTTGTAGGGTTTTCGCCTTTTTTGTCTTTTTTTATTATTTGAGGTCAGAAGCTTAATACAAAAATGTTGTTTTACTTTACACACCAGACGTTAGACGTGAAGTGTTTAATACTCCGGACGATCAATACAATCGACTACATTCACATCTTACATCTATTAGCCAGAATATACCAATGATATTCACTAAATAAAATAACAAATGCACTTCGGGAAAATAATATATTCTAACATTTTCTAAAATAACATAAATATATTTATATATTTTTCGGCCTGTTATCCAAAGGTGTTAAGATTGAATCTCGGTGGAGGCAATTTTTTTCTTCATTTATTCAAAATACCTATTTGGACTTTTATTTTGTTTTGTTTAGTACTTTGTAAGTTTATTAATTAATCTAACAGTTATTTAGTTGCAAACTGGTATAGCTTATTAAGGCATTACCTACGGGGTGAAACAGCGAGCGAAGCAACCGAACTCACCTGGCATCGCCTCGAGTTGAAAGGTAAGAGCTAGCATTTGATCAATGGCTGACTTTTTATCGGGAACAAAATTCAACAAATGTCACGAGGAAATTTATGACTTAAATCAAAGTTTTACTTTGTATTCAGTGTATAAATGTTATTTAATATAACTAAACTATATAACAAAGTTTTATAAACCAACAAGTCGCCAATAAAGGATATTGTATATCCTGACGAACTGCGAAAATAAGTAGCGAAAAAAAATAATAAACAAAATTTACAGTTACTGAAATCATAAGAATTTCGTTGACAAACAAAATTTCTTAAAATCAACACTTAATTTTGATTACAGCGGGTATGGGGCTCAATGGGGGAAACAGTTTAAACATTTTTATCAACGAATTATTTGCACATCGTGTCAGCAAAATACTGTAAATATGTACGCTATCGGCCTCTAAGGAAGAATAAAAAACGTATACATATCAAAGTTATAAATCTTTGGTGTTTATGTGAGCATACCCTTTGCCAATAATAATAACAGTGCATGATATATCACTGTGTATATTACTTAACGGACATCTTGTAAACCACAGGGACTTTGAAAGCGGCTGAAGATCGTTTTGTGCCCAGTATCAAAGGTATGTCAGGTATTTCAATTACGACACGAGTTCGACAACAGTCAAGTAGATGACCGCGTTTTATCTTGTGGTTAATGTTAAACCAGAGGTACGGACATCAAGTTCATTGTTTGTCTGCTTGATTGGGGTTGAACGCCGAATTTTTGTTATTTCATACATGCACATGACGACGTGCCAGCCCAATGGGTCAAGGAAACCAACATCGACACCACTGGCAACAAACAAAGACAAGACCGAAAAGATTCAGGACAATTTAGGGCGTACTTCAAAGACATCACAAACATATCGGCTTCACGTTGCCCCTCAGCTCTTAGAGAACAAGGACAACAGAAAGCTCCCTCCCAACCCTATGCCATGAAGTTAATAAAACAAAACTAAACAGACCGTGGTCGCCATATTGGCTATAAAGTAAGCTTATTTGACTAGTGTGAGGTGACACGGTGACCTCGGTTAAGGTCCTGTCACGGGCGGTCTTAAGGTCAGTACATGCGTCTGTAATAATACACGCGGTGAACTAACGGAGACACTAAAGGGGAATAAAAAATTACTTATTCCATAGAAATATAATGTATACTAACCATTTCTGATTTCAACCAGGCAAGAGCTGTATCCATCCTCAGTTTCCTCTGTGCCCACGTGACCTGTTCCGGAGTTGTCTGGAGAGTTGTACCATTCAACGGTTTCTTTGGAATTGCGGGTTTCTCTTTTCGGAGGCCGTTCAAAGGTTTCTTAGGAATTTCAGGTTTCTCCTGCCGAAATCCGTTCAGAGGCCGCGGGATTTTAAAAGGTGCAGTGATCTCGCTGCTTGAGGTATGATATCCTTGGAGATCAACCATGGCTTTATTGATAGACAGGCCTGTGGTTTTTACGTTGGTAAATATTGTAATATTGACCTTGTTTTAAAAAAAACTCTGGATGTAGTTCATGCAAAGCTAACTGATATACTTGTTATCTTTCGTGCATAAACCAGATATTATAATCGGTGGACTTCACTCACTCCAACGATTTCTCAGAAACGCACTGTCGTAATCCGGTTAAGTTTCGTTGAATGCCCAATCTCTGCTTATAAAACCATCATACCATTCCCAGAATCACTGACTAATTTGAAACAATACTCAATCAGATTTCAGGACAAAATCTATTAGACCACGCTCTCATCGAAATACCGGTAAATCCTACAAAATCTGTTTTATCCGTCATCCCAGAAAAACCCTGTATAGCTCCAAATTTGGATGCTCTAGGTTGGGGCTGAATAGTTCCAGCTTCAGGATACCTGTCTGGAAGCGTCGTACTTTCACTTAAAGGGGTCCAAGAAACAACAGAAGTATAACTGTTTTTCCCTTTCGATGGCTGGTATACTGTTAATCGGGCAGGTGTTTCGGACTTGTAGACAACCGAAAGGGCCGATTCCACAAGCTGTGTTATAAAGGAAATATACGATACATAATTCTGATATATATATATATACACACAGGTAACTAGTCCAGTGACGGCTCAGCCTCGGTGCCAGCAAATTGATACAAATACCAACCAGCTGCCGACCGAAAGTTTAATCGTAACCTATAATTATAAATAGAGCCAGGCATTTCTGGCATAAATCACCTCATTGTGAACATAGGCCGAATCGTTCAGTACAACAATACAGTTTGTAGAGTCACTCAACGAATACTCTTTTTTTCCTAACCAATTATCCACCGATACGCTTGAATGCTCATAAGGCAATGGTGTTGGGTTGTCTGTCAGCTCAGGAATTTCGTCTGCACGTTTTGATGTAGCTACACATTGTTATCAGTCATTATAGGCATACTCAGGTAAAAATCCCAAATTGTTTCGAATCCGCCCGTCCAAATGAAATATTTTCATCTGTATCCTTAATGATTATCCGCATTTTAGGATTCCATAACTTCTGTTGGATAATGGTCTCGCTGATTTAAACTGTGCGGCAATATGTTAATCTAACACAAAAATGTCCCACCTGATCAGCATGTTATCGTTGACATATATAATATACTAGTAGTAATATGTACTACTACACAATGTGGCTGGCTGTCTACAGGTCTAGAGCGGGAAATGACTGAGCAGCTGTCCATAGAAATATGCCTGTCGATCGAAGACTGAAGGAGCGAAGTTCTGTTAACCTACCTGGAGAGCGCACGAACGACCAGTGTTTTCTAGCCTGTAAACTGTGACACTGTCCAATACGTAGTCGTAACCCACACCAGTTGTCTGCCTGTTGCTTAGTAATCCAATATATCAAGCAGTTGTTTCAAACTAACACGTTGTCACGAAAAGCGGGGGCCCAAACATTTCACTTCAAACTCAGCGCGGTTCCAGATTTCCACAGATGATCAGGTTCCTTGCCCACGTGAACACTGCTCCAAACTTCAGGTATAATATAGTCACCTTTTGCCGATATACAGCATCAAACTATAACCACACCGATAGGATTTATCCTCTGAAACGACACTGCTTGTTATCAAACAATAAAACCTCTGAGCAATATGTTTTCTGTAATCGAATTCACATCAGTGCGAAATCAAGATGCTGATCGACACGCATGGCGGTCCAGTACCACACAGTAGCTGAAGACACTCTGACACCGGTTCGCTGATAATGATTTCACTGAAACGACCGTGACATTGGGAATGATTTCCTCAAATATCTACGAGCTTAACCCCATTGCTGTACGACGTCATGTCTTAAGAAGTGTTTATTTTTGACGGTACGAACATGACTAGTTATTAACAAAACCAGCCTAGCGCAACATGGCTATTGGCAATGTGACGTAACGTTGTACACTGCTTTTGAAAAAAGAAATATTACGTGCAGGCAATTATTTCAGTCTTCACTCAGTCATGTCCAGGATCAGCACAATGTGGCTGTGTTCAGCATATTAACTGGCACTGTCTGCTACAACGCGTAACAGCATTAGCCTTTGTTTGCTGCCTTTTAAATCATTAAAACCACTAACTTTAACCTTGTACACAACATTTCTACCAGCATCGTCTAAAGAAAATGAGTCAAAATATGGCCTTAGCTCGAAAATCAACAGCATTTGTATACCCGCAATCCAACTCTCTTTTTGTCGACGAACATAGCAATAAATGCTCTCGAAACACTGAGCCCTTTCTCTCAAGTGACTGGCTTTCTGTTGTATTAGATGTTTTTGATGTAATCCACTTAACTGAATGATGAAAAGAGTCCCAGTAAGAAAAAGCCCCCTTGGCTAAACTCCAGGGTTTTCGCGCACGCCTTTAACCAAATGATATCGTATTATCGTCGATTCTATTTTTACCACCTCAGCTTTTACGTGTTATTGTAGTCTTTACCCCGGATGACTGCGTAACATAGACCATGAGGTCTTAATGTTATAGGCCCAATAATACTAGAGTGCAATTTCTCTGTAGTCAGTTTTATACATAGACACATTATAGCCACTGTTAACATACATTTGCAGCGGTTGATTAATGGAGTGGTTGATTGATTTTTGATTGATCGATTGTATGATTGATTGATTAATTGAGTGCTATTTTGATCGAAGTTTTGCCTGATATATCGATTGATTTATTGCTCAATTTCTTGATTGATCGATCGGTTTGGGTCGTCAGTCTCCAGTTTATTTAACTTCTCGACGTCGGAGAACCCTACCAGTGACGGCTACAGTACAAACAGCTATTAAGGGAAGGGGAAGGTGGGAGTTGTGTGTAACTTGTATTGTGTATGTTAAAACTTGTCAGCCAAACATATATATATCCGCTATTTATTCAACTATTATTTTAACGGAAAGGAGAAAAACAAGGGTTTAAATACTTGTTTCATCACATTGATGGGCGCCGCCAAGTTTGACCAAACTATACACCTCTGCTGCGACTACTAAATACACAGATAGACTACACACTAAACATACAGTTAAAAATTGAAGAAATCCGTTAAAAAAAGATCATTCTTTCTTCCAAATACATTTTTATTCTCATTTTGTGGAAGACGATTTCGTAAAAAAAAATCATGAAAGCTGATTAATTTAACTAGAAGTCCATCATACAGAGGCCATTACCCCGTCTCAACAGCAAAGCGACTTTCAGAGAACTTACATAATGCCATATGACTCATTGCGCAAGAAATTAGGGAATTTCAATAGTTACGCGCAGTTTAAAAGTCAGAATATACTGACGCCTTATGGGTAAAATATAACCTTTGCCAAGCGGTAGAAATAGTTATAGCATGATTTACCCATGATTCCATGTCAAATTCATATTCTTCGAGGTGAATAGAGGGCGCTTTTTTAAGACTCAGCGCTGGCCTATAGTCACAATGCCGTTGAGACTAGTTAATGGCTGATTTCATACTTTTGCTCGATAGACTTCTGATTAAACCCAAGGGTTAACTATACAGCATTACGTCAAGGTTAAAAAGACCAAAGGGATTTTACAAGGGAGATAATTATGTTTCTTTAGTATTACACACATTCAAAGTATTGAGGTAGCCAGTTTCCGATACATTTAACCATACTGCATGACGTTTCGAGAGAGATTGGTTAATTGGCTTGACGCTTTGAAACTATTCTAAGTGTGATATAAATTGCACCAGGTTGTAGTTTTTTGTCCCCCAGAGTTTTTCTTTATACATTCTTTTTAATGTGAAATGTTTAGCTCGCTTGTACACCTTCTGTTCTTCTATAAATTTTGGGCCGGGTGTAAATTAATTTCGGGCCGTTTAGAAATGAATTTTTGGCCGGGTGTAAATTAATTTCGGGCCGTTTAGAAATGAATTTAGGGCCGGGTGGAAATGAATTTCGGGGTGGGTGGAAATCAATATCGGGGCGAGTAGAAATTAAAAAAAAAAAATCAGAAAAAAATAAATTCATGTCCCCTATGAGCCGCCGTAGTTCTTCCGTAGACATGCGCCTTAAACCGTTCTGTCATCAGCCAGATTTCAGTTAACTCATACAGAGTAACAGATATTCAACTTTGGCTACATGGGGTATTTGGATATATAAGTATAACTCTCTACTGTGATATTATCGACATTTAACCCTCAACCGATGTGGCGCCTGATATTACCCAGTTCCAAACAAAATTGTAGGCTATTGTAGTAGTTGACGAAGTAGTCAAGAGTTTTGAACACAAATGTCAATATTTTCAATACCTACAGTATAAACCAGGAGATGTGCAGGTGTCTGTGCCTCTAATAGTCTATCATACAAAGCTGCCTTGTTTAAAGTTACAGTGCTTCCGCTTACCGGCTATTATTGATTCAATAAGAACTTTTCTGACAGATTTCATAAGCCAAAACAAGAGTTGAAATGGCCCATTAGCCAGGTTAAATACAGAAATACGGTTCAGGTATCCGTTGCTAACCTGTCATTTTTCTCTCTTCCACCCGGATTGTAGACTTGACATTTTAGTAGAAGGCTGTGAACATGTTTACAAAAGGATACATAATTGATTCGATTTGGGATATTTAACCTGTATTAAGCCGGTGAGTCTTCTTAGTTGAAGATTTGAGCCCTACTTCGAATCCCGATGTAGGCCAATAACACAAATTGAGGCCTTTAAACTCAGTAGTTATAAACCAGGAGAAACATATTATGATTATAATTAGATAAAAAAAAATGCTCCCTACGTTGTGGTTGTAGTAATTGATTGCGACATACAAAAAGTGGGGAGCCTTTTTATGTCTCATTTGTATCAGATTAGGAGACCTACGGCAGTAACATTAGATATTTCCAAACTTTCGAGCCGGCTCGCCGTTCAGCCAATCAAATAATCAACAGCCTATCAATGAATTTATTAGCCATGAATTAAAAAGTTGAAGACTCTTTTCGATCCTGAACATTGCACTTAAAGTTTTAATCTTCCTGGACTCTTTCATATTTTACTCTATCTTATTCTTACTATTTATTATGGTATGATTTACTGAGGCTAAAACCTCTGATCTCATTGACCCTTTGTCTCACGGGTTTTATCTCTCGGAAATTGTAAAAAAAAAAAATCTGTGGGCGGACTTGCACGGAGAACTTCTAATCTTCAGAGATTATCTCAGATTATATCATAGTCCGTGTGTTAAGAGTGTCACGTCAAGGATCAGCTTGGTATAGACGGAGTACTGAACAGGGGACGTCTAGTCCCACAGATACATGTATATACTATAACTACCCCACGGACTGATAAGCAGTGCGTGATAGCAGTCAGCGTGTAGGTGAAATGATATCCTCCATTCTGTATCTCAATTTCTAGACTGTTGGCCACCTGGACTTGATTGTCCTGATTTGTCTTTTGGTATTTGGAAGCATTGTTTCCCTCCATTATATAAAATACCAATAGGTACATTTTCAACAATACGGATCGGTTTTTACTCTGTGGTATAGCATGATAGGACCGACGACGGCACTTTTAAATGAAAAGCTGTGTCTTTCCGTTTGTCTGTACGACTCTGCTTATTTGTTT
Source organism: Mopalia muscosa (assembly GCA_031763545.1). Taxonomy (NCBI): domain Eukaryota; kingdom Metazoa; phylum Mollusca; class Polyplacophora; order Chitonida; family Mopaliidae; genus Mopalia; species Mopalia muscosa. The sequence continues at coordinate 177 of JARFOD010001149.1, read as the reverse complement.
AAGTTAAGCACACATAATTGAAAAGCTGTGTCTTTCCGTTTGTCTGTACAACTCTGCTTATTTGTTTAAGTTAAGCACACATAATTTTCTTCTTCTTGTTGTATTGTGCTTAGAAACATCTCATTAGTAGCTGAAATTTAGTTTGATGTTTTGAAAGTCAAACATAAAGTTCCCTCG
>JARFOD010001148.1:0-21729 GCA_031763545.1 Mopalia muscosa | reverse complement strand
CGACAGACTGACTCCACCTTATGTTTACGGTACATTGAAGTAGGATAAATAAGCAAACATACTAACTCCGACTTAGCCCTACGTCCCGCCTATCTCAATACATGGTGAGAGTTGTACATTCATCCGCCGCTATCGCCGGTCTCTAAAAACATATATCTGATTTTTCTCTGATTTTATTTTACAAACACTGAAAGCAATGACTGGTATTTTACCTACTTGCAATATTTCTTATCTGACAGCTTTTAATCTTATCATTGCAAATGGCGTCAGAAAAGAAAGAGGATGCTAGATAACTGTGACTTGTTTATCTAAAAAAAAATCAGAGAAAAATCATTTATATGTTTTGAGAGGCCAACGATAGCAGTGGATCAATTTTCAACCTTTACCATGGATTGATATAGGGAGGTATGGCTAACACGAAGGAATTAGTCATATACATTGTCCTAGTCATATTCGTACTTAAATTGAACAGCTAAGGTGACCGTGTCTCTTTCATGTTTTTATGGGCTCGTTTGTAAACAAATTAGTTTTACCTAATAAATCCCCACGTTGGACCGAAATCGTAGCATTGTCTGGTATCCACATAACGGAATTCCACATCGAAACCAACTTAACATCTGGTTGGTAAGCACTAACCAATTCATACCAAGTCACATCGGTATCTTTAGGATTTGTTCTAAATACAGCGAGTCTAAGATTCTTCAGCTTCTCTTCATCATAACCACTAGTTTGCAAATACCAGGCAGATATGGATGAATCTGTGGGAACCCTAAAAACAAATGACATCAAATGATATTGCTTCGGGTGAGTTGATTACACGATTTATTGACCTTTTCCCATCTACACGGTGTTTAGTACTGTCCACTGCTTGTCGCTACCATCATCAAACTGATGGTCGTAGAGGAGTTGACCATGAAACCAAAGGGTTGAAGATAGGCGTCGCCTTACTAACGGCAACCACGTCTGCAGAAGTTTCGGCTATCAGTAATATGATTTCCCTTCACTAACCACACTTGTCTCGAGTGCCAGTCATGTGGTTTCAGTTCACTAACCACATTTGTCACGACTACCAGTAATGTGGCTTCAGTTCACTAACTGCACTTGTCACGACTAACAGTAATGTGGCTTCAGTTCACTAACTACACTTGTCACGACTACCAGTAATGTGGCTTCAGTTCACTAACTACACTTGTCACGACTACCAGTAATGTGGTTTCAGTTCATTAACCACACCTGTCACGATAACCGGTAATGTGGTTTCAGTTCACTTACCACACTTGTCACGACTACCAGTAATGTGGTTTCAGTTCACTAGCAACACCTGTCGTGCTAATCAACTACATTGGTCTCTGCTTTATTGAGCTACACTGTAAAGGACGCGTCAGGCTGAAAAATTTCGGTATTTTACGATAATTATGTACAGTAGAAAATCGCTCTCGATATTTCTCGATCATTTAAATTTTAAGACTTTTCAATATACGACACCAAAACGACATCAACATTCATCAAGACCACAAAGGCTCGATACCATAGAGACCGTGTGTGTATGAAGAAAAGATAATGGTCGGACACTCCTGTGGCGACCTTTTTAAATGTGGATAAATGTACCCGATTAAAGGCTATTTATCACATAAAATAAATAAATACCGCTTCTTGCAAACACAAAAGTTTTCCACATATGTAAAATAAATGACTTTATTTTAAATTTGGTAAAACGAATTTCAAAAAGTATTTCATATGCGTGGAAAAGTATTCAACATATGCGGAAAGAATTTTACACAGATGAAAAAGAATTTCACATTTGTGAATATGCGAATTTGACTAATTGAACAATCGTGCTCTACCGTATCAACCGTCGTGTATTTTGAGAACAATCCATAAGAAATAAGCATACAAACATGCTGCTGAATACATAAGAAATACCCAAAGCATAAAACAAGATTAACAAATATGGCTTACATTGTTCATTCTCTCTCAATGCTGATATTAATCTATCAACTAGGCTATAGATTATCAACTCTAAATTTGTTATACCCACACTGGGCTGGTACACCGTCATATAAGTGAATATAGCACGGCGTTAAACCCCACACAAACAAACATGGATAAACGGAGGAAACATATTCTAACGCTTTTAAACACTTTGTAGCATTATATATCCAGATATTTACAGTCCATAAAGTTAGCTATAATAGCAAGCCTTTGAATTAATTGTCAACCAAGCAAGCAACTCACCTCAGTTTAGGATCAATAAAGATCTCCCAGTCATCCTCCACTGTAAATTCATCGAATGTTCTGCCCGGGGATGTGTATTTCAAAAAGTAAGGGTGATCTACAATTACACACAACCGTAAAACTTATTGAATCACAACCTACACTCATTGAAGAATTAAAACTCGGGCATGAACATGCAGGTGTAAAGCAACAACAACATCAAGTCACACTTTCAGATGTGTTGTCGATGAAACGCATACTTTAGATACTAAATTGACACAATTCAGGGATCAAAATAAGACTTAAGATTTAGAAAAAACAAGATTGCGACTGCTAATTTATATCATATTGTTATATCAGTGCATTAGTTTTTCTTGTATTTCTAGATGCTGTAGACTTGGAATAACCTACTAGGACCATTGCTATATTCACAGTGTTAATCTGATCAAGATAACTTTAAAAGTCTTATGAATTTGTAAAATATGCTCATTGTGTATGTAACATCGTCGAGCAGCCCCTCTTTGTAAGAGAGATAATCCGTCACAGATTTATCTCCACTGATATATGACTTTAAATGTTATTCATTTTTTTTGTTCACAGTCAACAAAATGGCAACTCCTTTAAAGCCATATTTCAAAATTGTTAACGACCTACATTTTCCACAGAACTGTTATAATTACTTGTACAGCGTGGTAACAGATTTACCTGTTCAATTGTACGTTAAGACGATCAAAATTCGAGAGCTCTATAAAAACCCAAATGTACGAAACGAACGGGACCAATAATTATTAGAAATGTATTAGAAAATTAGAAATTTTGTCCTTTGGTACCTATTAGATCTACATATATTACATGAATACCACAAAATAGAAGAGGGAGATCTATAACTCCCTTGTTATCCGATGACGATAAAGTGCATTCTCACGGTGCTATTTGAAGCAATGGTGTCGGGGATTCCCCTTTTTTGCAAAGTTCTTAGAAGTACACCTTTTTTCGACCAATAAAAGCAATCCCTTTAAGTCTTAGCGACAAGTCGTACCATGAGAATGCGTCTTTATGATTCCTATTAAAAAGCAACTAACTTAAATATTCAGTCCAATTAACTCTTCCTTGCCATGTTATTCAGATTAGATTTCTTACTAAAGGTAGTGTATAATTATCAAAAACATATCTTAACGGGCAATAACTCTTCTTATCTCTGTGCAAATACCTCAAATCTCATAAGGTTTATTCACTATTTCATCACAATGCATAATATTTCCAAATGTAGGGATTCATAGTGGTTTAGTTCTGCAGCTTTATTGGGAACGGTAAACATGACAAACATAACAATCACATAACCTCTTGGCCAATTTTTTTACCCAAATAATTATAATTAGGAAATAAGATATAAAAACAAAACAACAGGTTTGACATACAGCATGAAAAGGACCGTTAAACCAAGTATGGCCAGCCGAGCATTGATTGTCCCCTTTGTGGCGGCTGTCGATAAGTCGTCCTTGCAGCTGACGTGTTATTGTGGCAAGACTGCATTCTTAGATACCACGTCAGGTATTGCAATATGTAATAAGAAGACAACCCTGGGCATACTTGCACAAAGCCTTCTTAAGCTAAAGTGATCTTAGTTTCCCCTATAGGCCAACACGACGGTGACGAATTTCCATGGCAAAAGACACCTTAGCTTAAGGTCAAAGTAGGGCTCGTAAGTCTCGACTTGAGTGCTAAGGTCATCATAGTGTAACAAGGCTTTGTGAAGAGTAGTAGGCTCTTCCAGATGCGTGGAGTCTGCTTCCAAATCGTGTCCTTTTACACAACGTAGACATTTATATTTTACTGCTAAGGATTTCCAGCATATTAAGGTCGATACCATCTAAATCCCATAAAACGACTAGTCGAGGACCATTCCAATTTCAAAATGAATAAATTCTTAGCAGTACTTTACTCTCTTTTTATCGATTAAAAATGTATTCTTGTGGTACGGTCGATATTTGTCTGGGGGTCTACCAGTTGGCCACCGATCGTCATTAACATATGCATTAGATAAATCAGTCGGCATAGTGTGTCTGCCAACGTTTGTTCCCACAAGGAAGGAGAGGGGGGGGGGGGGGGGGTCAAGTGAGTAAAGGCGGATTCTTCGATCGGCAGTTGGAAGTCACGTCATCTACTTTCTGTTGTGACACAACCCTGTGTACCTGAATGGGCACTCCCTTTAAACCCTGCGAACTCTCGCACAGCGTTCGCTTGGTGAAGATATTGACTGAAACTCCCTGATTAGAAAGAGCCAAAGCGAGATATAATACTTATATCCTAACGCAACTGACATATATTCTAGTATACTTGGAGAGTATTCTGTAGGCCTCCCACTTCCTCGATCTGTGTTTTTCTGCATAATGCATGGACGTTTCGCTAGGGAGTGTCACAAAAAAACCTGGCGAATAGTAGGGAAGTCTAATTATAAGGCCCTCGTTGGAAACAGTAACCTTGGCACTGAAGTTATAAAAGAATATTCTTCGTGACAGAAGTTCCCGGTTAATATATCACGTGCGGCAGCTGTTGAGCCAATATAATATGCCGATTGTCCATCGAAAGAAGATGCGTGTTCCACGAAAACAAATAGGTTAAGTCTGGCTCGGCCAGAATATTCTGAGCTGCTCATTGACTCCGCGGAACCAAAACATTGTAATTGTTAAGGCAGGGTTACTAAACAGTTACGGTTGATTTGAACTCGTCTGGAACTTTTTTAACAAAATGCTCTTCTTACAGTGGAGTGAATATTTAAAATTCAACGACCCTGTTGTGAAGTTGCCAGGATAATTGCAGTAATTGCTATATGAGTATCACGTGATAGATAAAGTTGTTTAATTTTATTGACCAAACGAATCACTGCTGCTCCTTGCTGATGTGATGTTACATTAACCACAAGGTTTTTTGGCGATTAAATATCTGATGGATAGTTAGTTGGAGAGTAGAGTTGAATAGGGCAGGAGATGACCAAGAATTTTTAGTAGTCTAAATTTATATTTCGGCGATACTTTCTAAATTATAATTATTGATTTGAACTTGTATGGAACTTAATAACAAAATGCTCTCCTATGGGTGGAGAGAATATTCAAATTCATGATGCTAATGTGAAGTTGTCAGGATAATTTCAGTAATTTCTATTTGAATATCACGTGATGGATGTAGTATAAAATCCCTGCTGCTCTTCGCTGATTGGATGTAACATTCAAAGTTTTCTTGGCAGTTGAATATCCGATGGATAGTTAGTTGGAGAGCAGAGTTGAAGAGGGCAGAAGTTGACTGTGGTTAAGTATTTTTGAAAGTCTAGATTTATGTTTCGGCGATACTTTCTAAATTATAACTATTTCGGACAACATTGGATTATCTTACGTTATAAATAGTCAGTGCAGAGCCTTTTGAGATCGAAAACAAATCGTAAACAAGTCGTTTTTTGTGTGTGTTTTATGAACGATAGAGCAAGAACACTATAGTACACACAACACCACCCAGAACTTTTCTGCACTTGCCTGTTTAAGGGAGTCACCATGGCGACCCAGTGATCGTCTCTTTCTGTCTACATAGACAATGTCCTTGTCCCACAGCCCTGTGATTTTTAAAACTATATGTATATATAAAGAGTTCTCTCTCTCTCTCTCTTTTTTAACTAACCTATAAAGAGATGTCGGTCATGAGATTGTGTGTTAGTAGATGGTTGTACTATGATGAGATCGGACGTGTGTTAGGACTATGGCTTAACCACGACGAGACAACGTAAAGCAGCTATGATGTCTACAGGTGGGATACCGCCGGCGAAAAAGCGAGTCAAACCGAAGCGAAAAGTCAGAAAAATCCGTCGAGTGGCGATGAGTACAACACAAAGCGCCAAGAAACGACCAAAGGGTTCTCTGTGAGAACTAATTAAAACCGGTTGAATCCAATGAACCGGTTAGAGCTGAATAAAACTAGTGCTCAAGGTCGAGCCAAGGCTATGAAAGGGAGGTGCTTTGGTGGGTTAAACTTCATTCCGAACTCACCTACTGACCTGTCTACTGCTTGTCTACCTGCTCTTTCACTGCCTACCGACCGACTTGCCTGTCTGCCTACCAACCTACCAGTATGTTTGGTCTCAATATCTATCGACCCTACACCGGAGCTGAGACGTCAGAACCCACCCCGATGCGACCGTTAGATCACCCGACGCGCCACCACCTTCAGGACATCTGGATGCGGTGTAATGGAGACTTCCTCATCCCTGTGTTAGCATCACTGCAGAAAAAGCACTGCGGTGCCTGTAGCCATATATCTGAGGCTACGACTTGATTGCAACCCAGGAGTTTGTGCCCTTTCTACCCGAAGACTTAGACCGTGTGGATGTCAGTCGTATCTGTCGTCTATTCCAACGACGCGTCTGTGATGGAGATGTCACGTCCCCTGCAAATGTGGATGCGACTGGATCTCTTTCTCAACCGCCTTGTGGTCAAGCTGGACGGGGCTCACTTCGAGACAGTTCAGCCAAGAAAACCCTCCGACCTACCGGCCTATACCAATTACCTTCATTGTTATTTTTTTTTGTTTTTCACTGTGACGCGCTGTTCAGCAGTAATAAAAAATAATGTTCTTGTTCACACTTTATCTGCTGCTCTGTGTTGTTGTTTTTTGTTTTGTTTGCTTGATCCCCCTGCTGATGGGTGTGGTTGATGTGTTATCATCATCCACCTCCATCAGCAGCGTAGCTCGTTGTCCGCCCAAACACTTCCAGGGTATATCAGACGTGCTGCTGACGTGTGGAGGTTAGTCTACAGTCGACGCTTGTGACGACATGATGAAGAGTAAACTCTATTGGGCTCATATAGTAGGCTAGGTGCAGGATTTACGAGCCGTGGTCGGTGTCGACGCCACTTTCGACGGAATCGGGTGATTGTCGACGGTATCAAGAGTCAATGGCAAGCAGATTTGGTGAACATGCAAAGATTGGCCAAACAGAACGACGGTTACCGGTATCTCCTCACGTGCATCGACATTTTCTCCAAATACGCTTGGGTCTTCCCGATCCGCACCAAAACGGGGGTTCAGCTGATCGACGCATATAAGTCTATCTCTGCCACGGGGCGTTAACGGTTGTATTAACAAACGGACGTAGGGATGGAATTTCTCAACGAAGGATTTCAACAGTTTTCACAAAAAACTCAGGTGTTGTATATCCACACCTGGAAGGAAACAAAAGCCTCGGTGGTCGAGCGGGTTAATCGAACCTTTAAAGGTCGCAGCTACTTTACAGCTTCGAATAGCGACGCTACATCGATGTCGTACAGGCCTAGGTGGAAGGGTACAACAAGGCTTATCGCCGCGTATTGGCCGGGCACCGACCCAGGTTACGATGGAGGAGCAAGACGAGGTCCGCCAGATTTTGTACGGCGTGAGCGCTGCACCCATGAAGCAACTTCGATTTCAAGTGGGGGACCAAGTCTGTATCAGTAGAGTCAAAGGCGTGTTTGAAAAGGCATATTTACCGTATTGGAGTACAGAAATCTTTTGCATTAAACAACGACATCCTCGACGCCCGGTAGTGTATACCTTAGAACGGTGAAGTGTTGGCTGGAACGTTCCACGAGTCTGAATTACAACACGTTATCACGAAACCTGAAGATAACTATCAGGTAGAAGACACATTGAAGACAGAAACAGACGGGTGTAAGACCTTTCAATTGGGTCAAGTGGTTGGGTTGGCCTGCGAGTTTTAATTTGTGAATTCCTGTAACGGCTTTGAGACCTATTTAAACCCACCACCCTTTTACCGAGGTTAATTGCTGGACAACACTTCGACGGCGAGACCTCGTGATCACGGCAAGGTTTGTACCGACAAGTCTAGTGGACTAACAACCCCATTGTCAAACAAGGTATCGGTGTGGTGTGTATTACCCTACTCACGTTAGGGCTGTGGGCTGGTGCCCTCAGTCTTGACATGGTCTGACTGATCGCTATAACCAACAGAACGAACCACCTCGAGCAAGTCTACGCCTACGCGGATCGCTCTCAACCAACACTTCTACCTGATCGATCTGCACCCCGTCCCCTCTTGGGTGCACCACGACCACACCCTCACCACCATCAGGGCCAGCACCCCAGCCACCATTACCACCACCACCCCTACCAGCACCCACGACAACACCACTACCTACTACACGATGCCCTGGTGGACTTTCACGAAGTTTTGTCCGATCGAGCGCTGTTTGACCCCAGCATTAAGACGGTGGTGGCGTGTGACAGCCCTCTTTACCAAGGCAAGTCATCATCGGACCGTGAGTGTCGTGTACATGGTTGACAACTTGTTTCAAAAGGGAAAAGACCATCGCACGATCAGCTTAAACGCGCTGTTTTTAATTCTGTTTAAAAATCCCAGGGATGCCTCACAAATCAACCATATCGCATATACCCAGGGCATTTGGCCTTTGTGCGAGAGAGTTTTGAGAAAGCGGCACGGGAGCCCCACGGGTATTTACTGATCGACTTGAAACAAACCACGCCTGATCACCTCTGGTTCGCACCCACGTTGTCCCCGGTGACATCCAGGTCGTTTACATACGGAAGGCATAAAACCCAACCACGAACCCCCACACGGCTGACTCTTCACTAGCCCCACCTGGTAGATGGATGAACAGCATGTCTGCTCCCGTGAGAAAACTATTACCGACGTTACGTGTCTTGGCCGCAGCTCCATCTGAGTTTGTCCGTGACCTGATCCGAGGCAGTGATAACCGTATGTTGACATGTCTGTGTGAGTGTGTTCAAAACACGTTACAAGGGAACGTCCCTATCACACCACGTTGGAAGGCCCGATTGCAACCGTACAAAACACAGCTCTGACTCTTGGTGAACAAAGCCGTCAGTCTGAAAAGGAAACGCGTCGTGGTTCAACGTGGTGGGTTTTGACTCAGTGTTCTAGCGGCACCTCTGATAGGACTCGTGAGTTCGCTGTTGACCGGGAAACATTAACACGACTCACCGTCCACACGCAAGATGATGACGTCGGTGAAAAAGATGGCGTTGATAGAACCCCAAGTTTTGGACGCGTTGTAAATCGCTGTGACTACCAAGACACACGATGCACCACATTACCCGGTCAAACATTTCAGCGTTTTTTGACCTTTCACCAGTGACTCCTTTGGGTGAGACACCCTCACCCGCATCCCTCTTATCCAGTTCATTCCTCTCATCTCTAACTTCCCTCTCATCAACATCATCACCCCTGGAGCTCAACCACAACCATCTCCACCGGGTCCCAAAGCGGCTCAGACTCATCCGCCTCAACTCTAGCCACCCACATCACGTCAACAGCCCATGAGGATGGCCGAGAAGGGATCCTACGCATCGAAGAACGCGTCAAGACGAACCCCACCACGAGTTGGAACGAGAAGGTGGCGTTGTTCATCGACCCAACCCAACACCCAACACTGCAGTCGTTCTTACACCTCCCTCGCCTCCCTTCAGGACCTCGCAAGCCTGATCTAGACCTCCTCTCGACTGGGATCCTCACTGAGATCTTCACTGACATCCTCACTGACATCCCCACTGAGAGTCCCACTTGGATCCCCAGCCCCTATGTACCACAAGTACCAGCCCAGTGGACATCTCAGTGCACAGCCCCTCCGTGGAACCGTCTGCGGAGCGGGTCGGCCGCGCGCGGCGGTTCGGCTTATTCAGCTCAAACGGAGCCGCCACGAACACCCTGCGGAGAAACGGACCGCCGCTGGAAGCTCATCGCGGAAAGCAGCAGGGCGAACGATTCTGTGAGTGACCCAGCGAGCCGAACAACGCACCGCACAAGGAACCCGCCAAGAGACGAATCCCCAGTGGACGACCCTCGTCCCAAGGGCTGACCCCTTTCTGTTGGAATCCGACACCCACTTTGATCACCACAGTCCCGTGTGACGGTCCCCTGTAACGGTCTTGGAGGACGAGATTTTTCACATGATCCTTCCCAGAAAGAGTTCCATTGGGGTGTTTTACAGCAATACCATCACTCATTATACCACCCCAGGATATCCGATTGACGGAGGAGGGGGAGTGTGGCATAGTGAGTGTCCAGTACCCCCCTACGTGGTTCAATGTCCGACCCGAGGGTGATACCCTCGCCCCTCAATTACGGACGGTGAGCATCGATCATCGCAACAACGGCGTCCATGTGAGTCGTGAATTTCAACATATTCAATACTTCCCTGTGAAGAAGAAAGAGTGCACCACGGTGGAAATCGATATAAAAAACTATTGTGGGCCCTTAGTCCAATTCTCCCGCGGTAAGGTGATCATGACACTACACTTTCGACGGAAGAATGCAGCTCACTTTACCTAACACGATGGCAGCTCGACAACAAACCTACCTCAACTACTACACACGACAAGCCGATGGTGGTGGGTTAAACGAATTCAGAGGTAGTCTCCATCAGCAGGGCTTTGGTCTGGTAAATATCTTCAGCAGCGTGTTCAAACTGGACAAACAGCTAGCCTACCTAGATACCAAAGCGTTCGGCCAACAGGCCTTCAACAGCGTTCTGAACGCCTTACGGGATGTGGTTCAGGGCGTCCCATTGAAACAGGCCTTAAAACGGCGTGCGACGGAAGCCACATCACCCAAACCAAATGCCAAGGGGGTCCACGAGGACCCGACAACAACCGGTACGTTCAACACCTCGGGCTCGGCAGGGTATAAAAGATCGGTCCACACACTCTGGTGTCAGTCGAAAGCAACCTTCGACCAGACCATGGGGCACCTGTAGAAGTGCGCATTTCCAACGGAGAGAACAAAGGGTTTGTCCATCGCATGAAACACACGAGCAAAAGTCTATCGACCGACATGCTCAGGCGTCTCCACACGGAAATTGCGAGTACGACTCGAGCCAAAGACGCATTCTGCTTACTCACCAACCAGACTGACCCCGATTATTAAGTCGTGCTCCAAGACGCCCAAATGCACGTTCGCAAGGTACAAATCAGCCCATCACTCCAACTCGCCCATGTCAATGTCTTGGAAACACAGCCCAATACCCGATTCGACGTGTGCTCGCCAAGTACTTCGCCGTCCCCCAAGGCCAAACAGCCGTCAACGAACAAAATTGTTCCTGGGTGTGCTACCGAAACGTCTCATTCTCTGCATGGTGGACAACACAGCGTTAGATGGTATTTATAGTGAAAACCCCTTTCAATTTCAACACATGAAGTTGAACTACCTGGCGCTACACATGAACGGTCGCCAAATTCCATCACAACCTCTCACACCCCGCTTCAACGACAGCTTGTTCGTACGGGTCTCACGATGCCGCAGGATTAGGCCGTAGGCGAATTTGACCTTAAATGCTGTTGTCTGGTCAGCGTAAATGGCTCGTAGAAATCAATCCAGGCTCCGCTCACGGTGGAGACAGAAGTTGTAGAGTTCCTGGACAGGTTTCCAACGATGAAAGTGCTGTCGTATGGTGGACCCGTGCTGGTGGTACAGGACAGCGATGTCCGCGGCCTCGGGTAGCACGTCAAGGGGCGGTTCACTCCCATCCGCCACGAGAGATGCAGCTGCGTTAACACAAAGAAGGGGGTAATGGGGGTAACGGCTCTCGAAATTGAAGTCGGGCGCTGTAAAGGTTGGTCTGGTTTTTCAAACGGTTGGGATGGTACCTCCACCACCTCTTCATACGGTGGGTGTGGCTCACTCGTTGCAGGTTTAGAGGGTTGAAAAGGGTCGTGGGTAGCTTGATAGGGTTCCGCGTCCAACACGTTCCCTCCATATTTTAGGAAAACATGACGCCGCTTACTAGGGGTGACTCGATAGCCCTCTGGACAACCCCGCAAGTCTCGCAAGAGAACATCGTGGGTCAGTAAGTAGGTACATACGTCAGTAGGTAGGTATGTAGGTGCGTACTTACGTAGTTGCAGCTAGACGCAAGGCAAGGCAGGCAGGTCTGGACTCAAACATAACCATATCCCTTTATAGCCGTGGTTCTGGCACATTTACAATCTAAAACCGGCTGTAACTAGTTTAAACCAGTGTCAACCACATCCTGGGGCACATAACACACACTTATCATACCGTTCCCAGCTGACGCAATCGAAGACGGCATGGAGACACTAGACCAACCGCTAAGCCTTACTGTCGTCGGACTTTGCTTTGCCTAAATTCCATCTTCACCTCAACCGTTTACCCAACCCAAACCCGACGAGCGCTCGAAGTCTCCCACAAGGAAGCACACTTAAGATTTGTTTTCGATCTCTGACTCGTTCAATCCAAACAGCTTCTCACACGTCCGCGCTGACTGTATATAAAGAGACAAGCCACACTCAATCATTCTCACCAACTCACCGCCTAGCTGCTTCCTACCTATGACCAGCCTGCTACACAGATGATACTGATGATGAATGAGCCTGATGAACCACTTGATGAACAAGCTGATGAACCACCTCACTCACTCCATCCCTGTAACTGCGGTGAAGACTTGTGCAGCTTCCCAAGATATACAGACGATTACAGCGCATTTATAATCACTATGGGGATCTTGGTGGGGGTTGGCTCAGCGCACGAATCAGATGATTGAGATCGCTACATGTGAGGCGCCATACCCTCAGACATACCCAACGTCCATGTAGCGATGGAGATGTGTACAACCACGAGTCAATTGACTCCCAACTACATATAACGCAAACAAAAATTACTACATAACAAAGAACAATCCTTCCTTATTCTGTAATAATAAATGATAACTGAGTTGCCCTTACTATACTACTGTAGCTGAAAGAGACGTTATTTACTTGTCAAAGCTTATTGCGTGATCCCATACATAGAACATTGTGGTCTTAAATCTATACAGCCTCACAAATGCTTGCCATACAGTTTGATTTACACAGGAGTACGAGTTTGTTGTGTTGAACACACCGGTCAATATTGACCGAACAGGACAGAGTATTCTTTTGCAAGTTAAGTGGCCATACGTATTCAAAAATATTTGTTATTCAGAGGCAGGCCTTATTTGTAAAGGTTTCGTACGTTTTGAAGTATATACAATTCAGTAAGATACTTATCCGTTTTTAATATATGACCTGTAAGATAGCTTGTGATAAAGCGTGTGGCGTTGTTGTATCAATATTTTATTTTCTTTATTCTCCCCCGCCTGGCACTACAGTAATAAATCCCTAGTCGAATGAGATAATCAAATATTCTCAAACTGCTATTTCGTAAGTCAATTGACAAATGTACAATTTACATTGATAATGATAGTGTCCGTGTGTCTTAGTTTTTACCCTGAATTAATAATAGTCAGTAATCTCAACACTGTTTCGGGTTCGAGTTTTATCACGTCCAGTCTAGAAGGCCAACTATTATTATATCTTCCAACAATACAACAATACAAAAAGGCGTAAACTAACTATCGCTGTCTTGGTACTGTTGTTCATGTTTATATCTTCCAACAATACAACAAAAAGGCGTAAACTAACCATCGCTGTCTTGGTATCGTTCCAAGATACACGAATAGACCTTTATTTCAATGACGACATAATACATTCAGTACTGGTTTCGATGGCAATTGAGATAAACTACTGGTAGAATCAGTTTGTATTTTCTTGTTAAAAGGTATATGTGAGTTATATGTAATGAATTCAAGATTCTTACTTTCTCGGTAGGCGAAAAACTCCAAATCTCTTTGAATGGACTGAGTTGTCCACAAGTGAACAATCAATTCATGACTTCTGCTGTAGATTGGCTGAAGCAATATAGATTTATAAAAAAAACAGCTTTTAATACCTGCAAAAATGAAGCCACAGTTAAAATCTCTGAAAACAAGTTTGCGGACAAACCAGCACATACCTAATACAGTATTTAATATAATTAATAAAACATTTACGGAGTATGAGAAATATAAAATTTGAATTTTAAACATAATAAGTAAAGAAACAGTCGCGTATACTGTTAAAAGTATGTTTGTGTTTTCAACTCTGAGAAACTTCTAACCATTTTCACAGATGTGAATTTCTTTTCACGGGAGAGTTAATCAAATTCGTGGTACAGATACCATAGTTAAGCCCCTTTGGTTCAAAAATGAGTGTGTAAATGCTATGCTGGCTTTCAAGAGGGCAACTAGATTTTTTTCGAAATATGATCTAACTTATCGTACAAAACCCACCAAAGTAGGTAAAATAAAGCAAAACGAAAGGGTGGTATCCAGTATTCCTTAAAGCAAGGTATATAGAGCTAAAAGACAGTACTAAAGCTTCGCCTGCAACCTTCTGGAAAAATATTAGAATGCTGATTGAGTATAGGTGTTTGGAATCCAATTTAGACCTAGACGATTATTTTGATACTTGATTACAGATGTCGATTACAGATGTTGATTACTTTGATTACAGATGTTCAAAGGAAATCATGTGCCAACAAGAAATGAAGGTGATCAAGATTTTTGTTATGTTGGCATTGAAGAGCTTGATAAAGATAATATCAGACGGTGATGTTTAAACTGCTATTAGAAGGTTTTTTAAAAAAGTCCTATGGGATTGATAAACCCTATCGGGAGTTTTGTTTTTATTGCTTGTGAAAGTATTTTGGTCCCACATCTGTTTGCTATATTAAATTATGTTTAATTAAGGCGTATACGCAGATAATTGGGACAAAGGAATAATTGTCCCCATTCGTATTGCATTGTATTATATTTATAACTATCCAAAGCAGAAAGAAACTCTTCTTCTTGTGGATTTTGGGAAGGCTTTCGATTCAGTGAATAGACACAAACTTTAGCAAGTATTATCGAGTATAGATTGTAGTACAAAGTTCTTAAAAGCTGTCCAATTAATTTATCAATCTTTTAGATCTTGCCTTCGATTATCTGGAAGCGTGTCAGAATTTTATAATCAAACATTGGGTCTAAAGCAAGGCGAGCCTTTATCACCTATACTTTTTTCTTTCTTCATCAACGATTTAAGTTCGTGCATAGTTCAAAATAGGAGGTAACTTTACTGGAGGATTATCAAATGTTTTCACTTTTATTTCCTGATGATTTTGCCGAGTCTTCCGATCAATTACAAAATCAGTTAGATAAACTGAGACTATTTTGACCGCATTGTGAAGATTGAAAAGGCCAAGATTGATGGAAACTTATTCTATAACAACAAGTTGATACAAAAAGTTGATCACTTCTGTAACCCGGGTATTAACTTAAAATATAACTTGTCAATGAATGAAGCCCCTAAGTTATTGATAGACAAAGCAAGATGAGCCATATTTTTTATTAAAGCAATGTTTTTTAAAGGTTTATATAGATATCAATACTAAATTGGTTTGTTTGTTTGATTGGTGTTTAACGTCGATACTAAATTGGAATTATTTGATAAAAGGATTAAACCTATCCTGTTATACGGATATGAAACTCGTTTTTTGCTATCTCGCTGTCTCACTACAAAACTGGTATCATTGCTGTGTCTGTAGAAGAGTTAGAATTTCTACTTTATGTTAAATAGGCGTTTTTTTTTAATTTACCATATAGGGACAGATATTATTTGAATCATAAAAACTGAATACGTGTTTCTATTTATTTGAATCCTTTAACATTGCTGACGCAAAGTGTAAAAACGGCGTTAGCAAAAAATAACAGTAACAAAATTCCAACACAAGTTTAGAAATATTTTTGAAAAATCCAAAATTTGAGTAAGGTCACATTTTTAAGCGGACATTGTCACTCCCCTGTAAGTCTTCTCATTGACATCTGAGCACTCGATACCGGTATGGCATCTACCCCGTGTAGAAACATCTCAGGGATATTTGTCACGATGACCTCCCCTTTGATACCCTCCATGCAGGGCGTGCCTATCAATCACCCTTTCCGGCCATTTGCCCCCAAACAATTTACCAAATTTCTAACGATACTTATACATCTAGATCAACAAAGTACAACAATCACCAAAGTATTTCAAGCGATTAAATAATAAGAGGAGTTTAAAACATTTTTTCAAAAAGTAAAAGTATATAATGTTGTGGTATATCATCGCTTCATTTTATAAGCCTATTAAAATAAGATATATGTTCATATTTGTATTTTTCCTATTAACTTATTAAAGAACCGTGATGTTTAGTTTAGCGATGCGATAAGAATTTTTCAAAACGCCTAATCGAAAGTGTCAATTTAAAACTATGTTGGTATAAAACAATATGATGTTGAGTGTCCGGTTGTCAAAGCTCTGTTAGCCTAACAGCCCGTTAAATACTCGCGTCACAAAGAAATGGACGTCATGTAATAATAGAAATATCATCTAACGGACTGTTAACTTAAATGGGGCCAGTTGCTCACGGTCAGTTACACGAAATTGTGTAACAAAACATTTATATTGTTACGTGACACCTCATGTAACGGGCTGTTTGGCTAACGGAGCTTTAAGTAACCGGCCTCAGGCGACAAACTTTGTAATTGCATTTAAATCAGAAGGAAAACAAGAAGAATGTAGATAAGCTAAGGCATACCTGCATGTCAATTGAGGATAATTGGCAGATTTTAAAGAGGACAGTTGTATTCTCGGGGTCTAGCAGTTCTATATACAAGTCATCACAGGGTTCTTTCAAATTTAGCCACATCGGTTCTAAATACACAGCAACCACTTCACCTGTGAATTGAAGCAACCAGTCCATGTATTCGATTCGTTTCTCTTCACTATAGACACCATTTCGGATATATAAACTTATCCACATAATAATTTAGATTATTCCTTTGGCACAATAACGAATAGCTAAAGCAGCGGTTTTATTTTATCATAAATTGTATTAACACTAAACACTTACATACCTGGTTTACCGGTAAGCTTCCATTTCTTTGAGAGCTGTGTGTCTGTGAAGTTGAGTCTAAACTTAATAGTGGCCGGTAAACTGAGCTCTTCCACGGTTCCTGATGGTTAAAATTTTAAACAATTGTTTTTTTTTATTCAGACTGTCATAGTTTTAAACTTGCTATGTGTTGTTTTATATTTGAGATAGCTGCGCGGATTTGTGTTACATATTTAAAGGAACTGCTTATAAAAAAATCTAAAATAAAAACAAACAAAATTTTGAAAGTTTTTTCTATCATTACTCGTTTCTATTCATTACAGCTGTACATAAAACTATTATATAAAAATTAGATAAAAACATGATTGTTAAAGACTGTCTGGTCGTTTGCTTGAAGTTTGTTAGAGCTTGAAGAATTTCATAAATAAAACAACACTTTACTAACAATTCGAACATATTTGGTCATACTTTATTAAAATACAAAAACTTACCCAAGTTTTGCTCTTCGCCGAATGACGTTTTCAGTAAAATCATTGCGGTAATCGAGAAAATCAAACAATAAACACAGGCTAAAGAATAACGGTCCATGGTAGCAATATTTGCCTAATTTCTTACACATCAGAAATCGTTGTCACGCTTACTGCCTTCAGACAATAATAACACTTTTTTTCAACTACAAATTGTTTAAGGCATATTTACGTTCAATGCTTTTCCCATTCTTCCACGACTGAACTGAGATCCCCATTTGTCATTATCGAACGTAGCGGTATATGTTTCCGCATTGGAATTTGAGCTAATCGGTGTCAAGTTCGCATGACACGTGATTATAAGAACGCAGGCTCGTGATAATATTGTATGGATTAAGACTATTAATATTGATGTCAACAAAGATAATATGCGACCAATGTTTCGATTATACAGAAGAGAATTATTGTAAAAAACTAAACCCTTTTACCTCCTTCAAATAAATATCCACTACACACACAAATCATGTTAAATATGCCAGAGAGATGAATGCATATGTCTACAGACATTCTTGTTTTTAAATCAAAACCCTTTGCTACCAGACCAAGACTTATTAACCCATATTGACAAAAGAAAATGGAGAAGATAAAAAAACAGCTAATGGGATAGGATTTCATAAGGACACAATGCTTCATGGGTAGGGATATCGAAACAATTAACGTTATCAAATAAAGTAGAAATCATGCATCAATATCAGTCAAAATTTAAGCACAAATTGTTATCTATTAATTGTGGAAAAGTATGAGCCTGCTTATTGTATGGCGTATCCATCTGTTCAACATTCACTTTCTGGATTTGTGTCTTTGAAAAAGCTTTCCCACCCCCATCCCCTACCCCGCCTCGCTTGTACCAGACTTAAATATTTTAACGATCTCAGCGATGTTGTCAATCAGAAACCTCCAGTCGTTCTTCCTAGTAAGAATCGTGTAAATAATCATATATTGCCTCCGGAGAAGATTACGTCATCAAAGGCATGTTGTAGTAGCCAATGGACATTAGGTTTAGGTGTCACGTAAACAATAGCCACTTTGTAAGGGGAAAGTAGAAGCAGCTTCGTCTTGCGGCAATTTCATAAACAAGATGTCGTTTAGACGCTGCTACATATACCAAGTTAATAACTCACCTTTCAGTGCATAGTTCTGGTTTAACGAACGAAGTTCACATCACCAGAAAATCGGTTCGGTCATTACGCATTTGGTAAATAAAGATTGACCACATTAAACGATATCACATGTTGATTTTTAATAAACCTAGTTTCGGAGCTATGAAGTTTGTGTGCACAGACACCTACACTGTCAAGCTCGTTGTTTTGCCTCATCGATTGGTCCCCAAACACTTAAGATTAAATACGAGGGGATACCCTTCTACAATATGACAATGTGAAATAAATCAAGAGCTGTAATATTAGTATAGACGTTGATGAAAATAAATATGCTGGTGATATCTTGTTACCATATTGATTGTGATCTGCAAATATTGCCTGCCAATGTAAACAAAAAGTGTCGAAGACGAAGACTATCTTGACATATGTTTACCCAGGAAGTAATTGTTTAACATGTTGTTACTGACTGTACGAGTGACACGGTTGTTGCTGGGAATTTCACATTTAAAACTGAGAGCAAAACGAGAAATAGACAATCCGTCGTATAAATGAAGTACACTTGAGGGCTACGTTGAACCAACCAATTTAAAAACTTAACAAACATGAGTTATTTTTCAGCAGTTTGTGCACTAGGAAATTGCAAAAATGAGTGTTTAATATTGTCTGATTTTAGTTGGAGTATGGTCTCATGAGTGCAAACAAAAACGCACTCTACACCTGTCACAATTAATGTGCCTGATAGGAACTTTCATATGTCCCTCAATTAGACAGTGTTGATGGGCGTTTGGGTTGGATTCCTTCCAATGTATGATGAATCATTCTGGCACATTGGAGATGACATACACGGTTGCGCAGCGCGTGATCAATCGATGCAGTTATACGAAAACTCGGGTGTCAGAAAGCGGAGAGCTGGCGTTAAAGACAAATAATATGAATCTAGTATAGTAGTCTATTGAGACAAAACTTAAATTCGTGTTGAGATTGAGGCCATTGTCTTTGTGTTTCTCTTTTCTCTGGAAAGTTAAATGTGGAAAAGAGTGGCCATTGCCATTCGCAGATCCGGTAGATTCACTGGTTTTCTCTAAATTAGTAAGAAATTTAGGAAAAAAGTCAAATTTTCGTAGTTCATGGCAAACAAAATTGATATATATATGTCTATGATCATTGGAAATGCATTAACGAAATTTCTCAAAGTTGATTTATAAGTAATATTTCTAAACTGAAAAATATTCTTTCTTTTGGAAAAAAAACATATGGCCGTTAAAAAAAAGTATAATCACCACCTTATCTAAAAGAGGCCTTAACATCTCATCATCCCCACAAGCCTTATCAACAGAACAAGATCACCTCGAAGAAGTGTTTGTTAAACACAACAGATACCCAACTATACAAGTTAACTAAACCATCAATCCAGCTAGTAAACCCATCAATCGTGAATCGAACGAAACCGTTCCCCGATCCAGGTCACCATTGCATTTATGGGCCAAATAAGCTACCTTATTAGGCGGATGCGTACAACTAAAAACCTAGATTATGTATTTACCAACTATAGCAACATCGAGACTCACATACGATTAGCGAAAACGCCTGGCATATACCTTAATCAGTCCTTTTGGCGTTTACCATAAAACTCGTGACAGTTTATGACCATTGAAATCTTTAGCTACATAGCGCGCAATGGGGTAGTGGTTGCCAAGCCACCTTCAGAATGTAAACAACAGTCGAATCACCCCTCCACCAAATGGCGCTAAATACACCTAATGGGACTTATTTAGGCTATAATATTTAATGGACTAGAAACCTCCACTCCATTATTTCACATCAATACCAAATACTCCACCTTGAACGAATTTCCAGGTGCAGAACAAATAAAACAAAACAACACTATTTTTTTAATTAAGAAAATTTGACAACAAGGAAACCGATGAAAGCCAATCAAATACGTAGACGTCAACCACAACCCGGGTTTTTACATACCTACTGCATACAATAAACTTATCCCCACAACCCCCTGGTATGTACAGATCTTTAGTGGGGCATGTTCACACCTCAGAATCCATAAACATAGAGGACGGGGGGAGGGGGGACAGGGGGCTCACCCCCACCCCCCTACGATATTTTTTCGGGCAAAATATCAGACACAAAGGCCAACATGTAGAACTGTTATATTTTTTCTTTTCTCAGACCTGATTATATATAAACCAGTAACGATTACGTATTTGAACAGCAATTCTGTGAAGCCATAATAGGACATGATCTTTGGCGCAGGGACCCTGTTTCAGGCAAAACTCGCCAAACTAAGATATTCTTCCGGGCAAATTATCGGGCACAAACGTCAATATATAGAACTGTTTTTGTTTTTTGTTTTTGTTTTTGTTTTTTTCTACCTAATTGTATACAAACCAGCAACCATTATGTATTGCCAACTGTAATCCTGTGAATGGATTGTCTTGAATGTGATTGAAGGGAATTTACGTTATTTTTAAAGGGCAAAACTCAGGCATGTTATTATTTGAAATATTTTCCTCGCAAAACATAACATTCAAATGCAAAGTAAATACATGGAATTTTCACAGTTTATTATTTCTCGGCATAGATAAGGATTTACTTATCGGAGATCCTAGAATCTATTTTAAAGAAATAAAAAAATGAAAAATATCTAGGGATGATCAGGAACCTTTACAGCCAGTACCTGTATGTGGAATCGCTTGATGTTTAAACCAGAATGACTGAATACAGTTTCTTGCACGCTTAGCACTTGTGAAAATGCCTGGTGTCATTCCAGTAACCTTTTGTTCGTCAGAACGTCAATTTGGGTGTTTTCATACATTTTCATACAATGGAATGGGAACAATGTCCTTATAAGGTCTGGTTTGTGTACGATAGTTTTACAGTTTGTGACTGGAAAACAACATATCCCATTCCGTTAACAAGTTTTGCATATTTCAAACTCATCATCAAAGGCGTAGGGGACGCCTTTGTCTTGAATGTGATAATAGACATAGGGACCCTACGTTATTTTTATGGGTGAAACTCAGGCATTTGATTATCTGAGATATTTTTCGGGCAAAACATCCCACACGTACATAAGGATTGACTTATTGTA
>JARFOD010001147.1:0-42805 GCA_031763545.1 Mopalia muscosa | reverse complement strand
GTAGTCTATTGTTACAATGAGTTGATTGGAATCTGATTTTAAAGGTGTTTATTTTGAACGACTCCAACCGAATATAACGCGGTATGCTATGTCATTATAGTGATTCTCCTTCGTTCTATGAACCTCTTAAATTCATGTTTCACTTCTATTTAGACAGTGTTTCAGTGAAGGCTTAATATCTAGCTGAAACATCAAGCTTGGGAAATTGTTGAAGAATTATTGGGTCGTCCACATGGGGTTGATATGTTGGCCAGTGAATATGCCATGCGTTTTTAGCGCTGCCCTCTCTGTCATCATCGATTCTCTAGTTCTTATGATGGAGAGCGCTGGGAATAAATTTGGTTGAACTCGTGTCAGTTACACAATTCTTAACAGCTAGTTTATGATTCTAATGTATTCCCGAAAATGCTACTCATCTAGTGTATTCATCTATTATTATCAACAATTAACTGATTAATTGATATGATTCGTTGTTATATTGATTGATACATGGAACGGTTTATAGATTGACTGAACGTTTGATCGATTTAGATTTATTTTGTAGACAAACCCAAAACAATCTGTCAATGGTTAATTCCACTTAATCGGAATATTTATAATTTTCTTGATATTCTATTCATATCTGTATGCTATAGGCCTACGGGACACTTAATGGTTGGTTTTGTTTCACTGCAGTAACGAATCTGTGTCCAATTGAGAAGTATGCGTCCAGATATCGTTCAACAAACACTTGACCAACTGACCGCTGAAACAGGTCATCAGCAGATTTATCGCAATCAAAAGGTTAATATTTGACCAGCAGCTGATTTTAGTATAACGGACTTTACCCAGGAATGCGCACGTGATTACTAATTTTGAGGCAGATAAATGCTACTAGAGTGGACTTGCTGTGTCATCCACTGTCATAATAGTCGAGTACCACGTGAAAAAATAATAAGGTAGCAATTATTTTATTATCCAAAGCTGTTCCTTCCTTTGGCATGTTCCCGAGCAAGACTCATTCTCGTCCAACTACCCTCTTTCTTATTTCAAGATTAGTGTGTAATGTCTTTAATCAAGGATACATTGCCTAATGACGAAATTAGATAGCTTGTATCTTGGTGGAAAACCAAGAAGAAATCTTCACAGATTATTTGATCTCACAAAAACAATTTATTAAATTTAAATGGTTACTCTAAAGGTAATTTAGATATGGTATATATTTTTCATCTTGTATTAGTTGACTTTCTGTGGATTTGAGAAAAAAACAAAGTCGCACCGGTATGATGCATTTGATGAGCGCATCAATCAATTCTTGTTTTTTTTATGTCGATTCTTTTTAATGTCACAATTAGGTTTTTCTTTATACTTTATCATATGTCAACATGCCTTGTCCAAACATGTCAATGCTGATGACTTAACGTATGTTTTTCTCGCACATAATATATACTATGCAAGTAAATATATATAAACTCTTAAGAAATATACTCCGGGAAACCGGGGAAGTGAGGTCGAGTCCTGGTGCAAAAATATTTTTCTTTCCATGATAATAGCGTAATATCCGCAAAATTTAGATCTTCCAGGCCTTTTAAAATCCCATGTACGAATGGCCTAAAAATTGTTTTCGCATTTCCGAAAGGTTTATTGATTGGCTGAACGTTTCTCTGTTGCGTTGATTAATTTAGATTTATTTTGTAGACAAACCCAAAACGATCTGTCAATGGTTAATTCCACTTAATCGGAATATTTATCATTTTCTTTAAATTATATTCATATCTGTATGGTATAGGTCTACGGACACTTAATGGGTAGTTTTGTTTCCCTGCAGTAACGAATCTGTATCCAATTTAGAGGTATCATCCCTTTAATGCTGTAAAATATCTTGTTGGAAGAATTTGAATCACCTGTTCCTGTATATGTCAGGCCAAACCACTGGCGTGTTTTTACCGAATTTGATGAATGACATCTAGCTGAAATATTGCAATGATCTATAACGCGACAAAATAAAACTATGCCGTGTTAAATAGTTAGTATAAAGTCTTTAGTATAATGTGTTTCGACATTGAAAAAGGTGACTTTCGGAACTGCATGGGAAAATAAGTATTTGTCCACTGGTAAAACTGTTAAGAAAACCCGAATATGTCTATAACCGTAACGATAACAGTTTTCCAAATGATTGTACCAGAACAAAGTGGGTTTGATAGATACATGTAGCCCTACTTATAGTTCTATGACAGATCTCTCTCACGGAACAGCACCTTCAAGTGGGGAAAAGTTGTGCTAATATGTTTGCGGACTGACTGTGCAGTTGTACACCGGTATGGTCGTCATCAGACAAGATATACTTTTCAGAGACACGTTGCTAATATTCCCCTCTCCTCCGCCAGAAGTGGAACAGAAGTGGACAGGCCTCAAAAGTAGCTCAGTTTTGTTGACAAGACAATTGTGAATTTATCAAACTGCTCACCGCCTAACGTATTCATTGATGGGTTACAGGATGGCTCGTCAATACCACACAGTCAAAGTCTCTGGGAATCAAAAAATGGTATGATTATCGATGATAATGGTCCAAACGTTATCCATCGATTAAAAATCTAGCCGCTGTGTCCACTGATTAAGAATATTCTATTTACGTTCTATCCTAGCATACTGTACAGGGCTAATTCCTCCGTCCTAGCCTATCTCAAGCCGTGGTGAAAGTTGAAAATTGAGCTATCGGAGCTAAAGGCGCTAAAGATATATGTTTTGAGCGGCGGATCAATTTCCAAACTTCACTACTGGTTGAGATAGGCACGGAGGAATTAGCCCTATTTATTGTGCTAATTCTGTCCATACCTGGCACTAGCATAACATACTTACATAGCTACTAGACGATTTGGAGAAAGAATAATGTTGACCATGTGGTCCCGACTTAGGTGCACGATTAGCTTTTCATGCACTTCCTCGTGTTAATTGTCCTATACAGGCAGCCATCCAACGTGTTATTTCCAATGTCACCTTAAAGGTGTTCTCGGAAAGTAAATACCTATCTGTTGATGTGTATTTGCGTGTTGTGTATATGCTGCTTGTCTATGTTTACTGCCAGATTGTTTGTTTGTTTGATCGGGGTTTAATGTCGTACTCAAGAGTACTCCATTTATATGACGACAGATTGTCCACTTCACACGGTTCCTTGCCTTATTACGATGGATAACCGAGCGAAAACTTCGTAAACAACACCCACGCGATTGCCGGAGCCACCACTCGTGACTCACGCATATACCTGAGGGTCGACAAACGGACTCGATCCTGCAATCTGTATGTTTAATGCCAGAAGCCTCTGTGGAGCTTCCTCAACCATTGAACTGGGTAGCTACTATATGAGTGACATTTTCATAAAGATAACATTAAACTCCATTGAATAAAACGCCTTTAGAGCTGATGTAAGAGGGTTGGTTTAACGACTTTTCTTTTCAATTTGTCATCAACAAAATGTCCTACAATGGAGATACCCTTAGGTAAGACGATAAATCAAATAAATGTAGTTGAAGTACACCGCCGTCATATAAATGAAACATCCCCGAGATGGCGTTTAATGTCAATTAGTCCATCAACTATTGACTAGATTTGTGTCTAGAAAGGTAACTTAACCACATAACTTATGTGTCCTTAAGACAGCGCACGGGCTTACATGAACGAAAGTACAAGCCCTAAAATTGGTAGCATGTATGGTCATGTGACAAAATTGGTGACATTTTGATTAATATGATGTTTAAGCCATGACATATTTTTAGAGTCTGGTTTTGGTTTAGGCTTCGTTTTGGTTCGGTTAAGTGCTAGCTTCAGCTTTATAGTGATCTATAGCAGGGAACAAATAGTTTACGTTTTGTCTTGCTTGACAGTTATATTTTTTATCAGAAATCTCAACCGATATGTTTTCACTTTTAAAGTGTGCATGTTAAACACCACAAAAACACATCAAAAGATGTTTAGAAGGAACATAATAACATTTTGTGTGATAATTTGCTTTCGGAAACAACTGTTTTGTGTTTCTTTTAAGTGTTTTGATTAGAACTACTTAGTATAATAGTTTGCTAAATAAGACTAATAACCAAGAACTGTTAATCGTTAATTTACGCTGAGAAAGAAGCTCACTTTAAAACCAACGTTTAATTCGCATGTTCCAAATTTTTCAAATTTTCAGAGTAATGGACAACACGCTATTTTGAATATCGGAAGTGACGTCAGCTGTTCAGAAAACACAGCGATTTTTGCTTTCTGGTAAATGGGAGCTTAAACCGAAAACAGTTTTAAATTTGCAAAGCAGCTTGTCCATACACATAGCAGTCATTTTATATAGTAATATCCCTTCCCAAATTCAAAATAAATCGATTTTTGTTAGGTGGAGTATAGGAAAATTATTACACGGACATATGTCTTTAAAATAAGACAAAGAAGAACTTGAAAATTGGAAGAACAAATGTTTGTATTCCCTTTTAACAATGGAGACAAACAAATATGATAAGGGACAAACACGTCAGATGTAGCTGTCTTGTTAGTTCTCTCCCTTTTCTGTAAAAGTAATTTACTATGAAAGAAGTAAAATAGCCTAAAACAAGCAAATCGATGAATCGAATCTAAAATCTTGTAGATGTTGTTATGAATGTTTTTGGCAACCAAATATACCGTTGCCTGGTAACTGTAAATATTGCATTTTTCGTAAGCTAGTGTAGTAGTTCAGTTAATCCAAAATGTAAACTCATACAAAAAAAGTATTGCTCCAATCTATCAACTGTGTTTCTTTTTAATTATTGATAGAGACACTGTCGACATTATACCATATTCGACTCCAGATCAACGGGAATACGTAGTCGTAGCTGAGAAAGAACGGGAATACGTAGTCGTAGCTGAGAAAGAACGGGAATTCGTGGTCTTAGCTGAGAAATTCGCCACGAAAAATTCTCTGTGTTTGAGGTTTTGTCTGAAAACAAAGTATTATGTTGAAAGTAGTGTATTTGGACAATCTCCCAAATCTACAGATGGCTAGAAGCCAGATATTTCATTATTCCGTAGGATCTGCTCCTACAACTCGTTCAACAAAGTTTTACTCTAATATCGTTGATTTTCAGTTATGCCTTAGTTTCTATAGGCATAGCATTACTTCATATGGGCCACCACCGTCATAGTTTTAAGCTGGTTACTAACTCATCCTCTTTATTTTTTTGGATAAGTAGCTCTGGTCAACTGTAATACTAATATGCTGAGGTATTTTGGAATATGCATAGGACATAACGGACCAACCCCATGCAGGATGACTGGCAAGTCAATCTCACAAGATATTTCCAAACATTTGTAATACATCTGCAATAGGCTTATTTTCAGGTAAAGATGATGACTATGGAACCGATTGTTCATAGATGGCTCGAACCCCAAATGCACTGGCGCTGATATTGGCTTAAGATATTTCAAAACGAGGCTAACGGTTCCCAGTTGTGAAGTCTTGCTTTCATACACATTCCACAGTACCCGTTGCGCATCTTGATTTTGGTTTGCCGCTTTTTATGAGACCTATAGTGCAGACATCACAACTGAGAAACATCTAGCCTCACTTTAAGTTCACTAATTTCTCCTTATCTTAGACGCAAATTCTAGCTACTAACTATTTAACCAATACCTGGAGCTATAAAGCCTCGTGGCGTCAAGACAGGTCATATATAGGCCTACTGGAGATTTGATTTCCTAAAGAACAGTTCACTGAGAGCTGTTTCAGTGAAGCAGACGACATGAATTGCGTGTCGTCCCATGCTGTGAAGTCATCGCTGATCAAAGTCACTACAAGAGTAGAACAAGGCATAAGGCATCGCGATTGGTAAAAAAATATTAAAATATGATGTGCGTTCCATTCATTGGAGATAAAACAATTATCAGACAACATGAAAACTCAAAAATATATGTTTACATGCAAATATATACAGAATATATGAACCGATAGTTTGGGGATTTGGTGGGAAATTTTAAATAAATTTTTTCGCCTTTCAGGGTTTTATATAGGACAGTCGAATAGAACGCACTCATGTTCATCGATTGGTAATTTATATTGAAGTTATACTTTTAAAGAGAGTTGATAAAAATGCCTCCAATGAGGAGAACGACGTTATTTCACAAGAAGGATTTAATACTGTAATAAAACTAAATGCAAAGTTTTAATTTACGTAATTTCTACATTGGTGGAATAACAAATTTCATCATTGTTTTTAACTTTTAAAAAAATATCCTGATTATAGCAGTTGATTACTTTAATTTGTAAAAACAAAAATAAGTAGGAGAAATGTTTGAAAAGTTTCACATACCTCAGAAAAACCGGAAAACATGACGATTTGCTCCATTCCAGAGAAGAAGAGGACTGGCAACAACAGCAACATCCTCACGTCTTTGTATATCTTCAATGGTGCTTTTAGCTCCGAAATCCAGCCTGACTGTCTTCTTTTCTTCTCTGCTGTTTCTTGGAGAAATATGTTCAACGGATCCAGGAAAATGATTGAGGCAAGTAACGCCAGGGCAGGTCCAGCGATGAAAACTCCGAATAGCCCATACAATGTGTCTTTCGGAATTTTACTTTCCGTTGAAGAGGGGCCAGTTGGACTTGGGCAGAAATTAACACCACATTCGATTCTTTGAGACGTATTGACTGGAGAGGCAGTGTGGTTGTTGTACAGAAACAAAGACCCAATCAGATTTCCAACGACTTGTGAGCAAGAATAGCCGAAGTAAAATATGCCATTTGATATTTCTACCATCTCTTCGTCACTTTTGCCAACAAGCCTGGCGTATTTGATGGCAGTGTTTGTAGTGTATGAGAGCTGTGCTGTCCACCCAGGACCGGCCATAAAACCAAATAGCCCCCCGGCTGGAAACATCGTGTAGGAGACTGGGTAAAAATTAGCTGCTACCAAGCACGTCATAAAAGTCCACATTGCGATAACAGAGCCCTTTTCTCCAACGATGTTCAGGATTAATGGGGAAAAATAGGCACCAACTACAGCAGAAAAGCCAACAATGCTCAAAGAAAGTTCTCCTAAACTACTGATGCTCGATTCCAAATTTCTCAGAGCTGAAAATCCTGAAAAAGCCAGGAAATAAGCCAGGGAGATCATAACAGCGTTTTGTATACATCGTCTTGGAGTCGGAGAAACTGGAGGTTTCAAAGCTTTGTCGTTTGTACATGAATTGATAGACGAATTAGTTTGGTTTAAAAGTGGATCTTCTTCGCTTTGTAAGTATGGTGAGTCATAACAACCTGTGCTGTGGGCTGGCATTATTACTAGAGATGATTAAATTAAATCTGTTAATATTTAACGATTTGAAAAAACTTCTGTGATATTGTAATTTTAAAGATGGCGTTCGTCGCACAGAAAGTGTTCTTTGTATGGAGATAGTGGTCGGCGTCTTACTTCAAGCAGGGTCGATCAATAAATTCCCATTGTTGACTTACATTCAAGGCTCAAAGTTTTATTTCACTAAATTTTATTAGATCGATCCGGTCAGAACAGGCTGAAACCAAATCTAAATCAAAAACATGCGCACAGTCTGCTTAAATACTATCTGGCTTGTCTATAAGTAATTGAGCAGTTTGAACTATATCAGATGTTAATGATCTGATATGATAAGGCCTTTATATTATGTTTCAAGAGCAGTTTTATACCCTACTTCAATAGTTTGTAACAAAATGTACATCGCGATATTGTTCTCCTGTTGAACTGGGCTTGAGGTCTTAGCCAAGGGATAAAGTCTACATTTATTATTATTATTTATGACAGGTTAAAACACACACAGAATGATAAGTCTGACAAGATACACTTATTAATTATACAATTTCTGGATAACCACTTGTTTTGTGATAGAAAACGTTTCGATACATATGCCTGTATCGTCATCAGGTATAAATTGACTAAAGAAAAATAGGAAAGTTAGAAGTCGTATATCAGTATAAAGTAGTTAAATAACAATAAACAAAGATTAATGTTCCAAAGTAACAACCTAAGCAGTAGACAGTCTGGAGTCCATAATGGGACAAAATGGATGAAGAAAAATAAATTCTAATGGTTTGTTGAGATATATGGAGATAGAAGAAATCTGTGACAAAAACCTCCACAAAATTAGTAGCATGAAATTCATATAAGATACACATGCATGAAAACTACAAAATAAAGTACGAAATGAAAGAAAAACAGATATAACATAATTAGTGCTGCTGCCCTTGATATGGAACTATCAATATTAACTATAAGTGAATATGGTACTGAAGGGTGTGTGTGTGTGTGGGGGGGGGGGGGGGGGGGGAGAGTCACTCAGAGTATAGCCCAGTCCATAATAATTTGGGTAATGGATGTCCTTCGTCTCTGTTCAAATAAGGTTAGAAATTTTGAATGGCTAAGCCTCGCGTGACATACGTTTCTTCCAATTTTTCGTGTTAGCAGAAATAAAGATGACATTGTCTCATAGTAGGACGGAGTGATTGGGATGAATCGTGGAATTAACCCGTATGTGCCTGAGCACAACCTATTTCACTTAGGACAACAACCTCTATACGCCCAAATTCATGGCCTACCCGTGGGCTCACCTTTATCACCACTTATAACAGCAGTATTCATGTCTCGCTTTAAAACAGAAACCCTAAAGTCATCCCCAGTGAAACCTAGCTATGGGGTATGTAAAGTTGATGATACACTCGAGATGCTGGGTTCTAATGGCAGTGAAACAGACATGAAGTATGTTAGATATCGTATCTGTGGTTCACTAGAACACTTAACCTTGTTTATTTAACTACTTTATACCGGTATATAGCTTTTACCTCTCCTATTTTTCTTTAGTTAATTTACACCTGATGACGATACAGGCATATGTATCGAAACATTGTGTTCTATCACAAAACAAGAAGTGGTTATCGAGAAATTGTATAATTATGTTACCTCACTTCTAAATGTCGTTTAAAACTTTGATTGTTTCGTCTGATTTCATTGTGCTGTAAGAACTTGATTAGGGTCAACCTGATCACGTGAGTATCTTGTGTAAGACAATGACAAGTTTATAACACTATATGACACATGGTATCTCTATTCATAGTCTTCCCCAATAGAGAAACGATTCGACATAACGAAGCTTATTTATATTCTGACCTAGCCTTATATTCTGGATCACTCTATATATATAGCCACATACACCAAAACTCGTGTATTTATTTTGATGATATTTTTTAAACATCCGTAGACTCCGAGGGACAGTCCAACGACTGGATTGGGATGTTATTTAAATCATGAACACAAAAACCTGCGCGCGATCATATTTATAAGTCAAATTTGAGCACTGCTTCCTGACATTATTTTCTGCCTACAGTCGTAGACTCCTGTACTGTCGTTGAATCGGCTGATTCCATTGGGAGGTTGACTTAGTGGAAATTCCAGATGGGACTAGATATGCGCTCTTAGTTGACTCCGATAACAGGATAGATGTTTTTAATGTGCCGATGTTAATCCCCCCATGTCTTAACCTTGGCTCGCGAACAGAATTTAGATGATTCATGTATCCCCTTGGGGATAAGATTCCACCTTGATTCGGGGATGTATGGTTCTTAGCGTTTGAAACAAGAACCATGCGGGACAGTTCGTATGTATGATACACGAATAACATTGCTAATGCGGCCGTTTTTGTAA
Organism: Mopalia muscosa; assembly: GCA_031763545.1. Lineage (NCBI taxonomy): Eukaryota > Metazoa > Mollusca > Polyplacophora > Chitonida > Mopaliidae > Mopalia > Mopalia muscosa. The sequence goes on along the minus strand of JARFOD010001147.1, from coordinate 33,137 downwards.
TTCCTCGTGCAGAGGGTCGTTGCTAGAATTAACCACACCAGCAATCAATATAAGTTCTATCAAAGAAATGAAACCCACATATCGGTTGGTTCAAGTAAGTTTGTTTGTTTGATTGAGGTTTAACGTCCCTAGCGATATTTGATGCTATTTTTCTGTGTTAGGGTTTTTGTCCTGGGGTTTAGTATAATTTTACTGTAAGGTAAGGTATGCCAATATGGTTAACGCTAAGCACGGGGGTATCCCCTTCAGAAAAATACAGCCGACTGCTCGTAGAATGTTCAAGTCACACAGGAGACAAACAGATCAGAAATCGACTCGCATATTTTGCATGGTAACCACACAATTAAGCCTGTATCCAAAAAAAAATCAATTGAAAGCAACCGACTGATTTTCGTGAAAATCCATTTCGAAAATAGATTTATTTAAATTATGTTTGCTGTATTTTGCTTGTTAACCAGTAATAGTTGAAATTGAACAAAAAAGACAAAGAAATACAAGATACTGTCTGAGTAGGATTACTGTATCCTAAGTCTCGGGTTCCTTCCAAGATAACATAAATACCTGGTTCCATTCAATATATCATTAATCCCGGGTTCCATTCAATATATCTTCAATACCGGGTTCCATGCATTCAAGATATCTTAAATACCGGCTTCGTTTCAAGATATCCTAAATGCCGGGTTCCTGTCAAGATATCTTAAATCCCTGGTCCCATTCAAGGTAAGTTGTAGGGATCTAACTTCATTCAGATTACAAATACATTTGGCATACAAGTGCTTTTAAATATTGTGGGAGTTTTTGGTGCAGCCCCAGAATTTGAAATTTCCATATAGCTGAATAACGCATAACTGTCATATATTTTAAAATACTTATGAATATTTGTGAATTTGGCATTTTGGTTATGGGGTACCAAGTGAGACATTGGTAGACGCCCCTTGTTCCAGCACAGTCTTAGCTGACCGTTACATCAGCACGGGGTGTTGTATTTGCATGGCAGTGTGTATTCGGGATTTCTCTCAGCCTTCTTTGACTGTCAAAGTAGCTGCCAAAGTTGTTCCCATGTAGCAAGCCTCGGCAGGGGACACGTCATTTAATCTCATGAAGATCCTGTCAACAGAGAAAAGCACACAGCAATTGCACAACTAACTTTGGAAACGGTTTTACCGTGTTCTGTCAAATAGAGTAAATGGCATACATATTTTCTTCTATGAACGACAACTTATTTTTTACACTAAGTTTAACAGTCATGTCAATGCCTATCTATGTGCGACATAACATACCCCAAAAATAAATTCATTAAAAAGTAAATAACAAATAGTCAAATTCACTAACTGTTACAGCAACAGAGAGCGTTGAATTAGCAAATATGGTCTATAAGAACCGGTTTCCGTTAAGTGGCTGAGGTTAAATGGGCATGGGTGTCTGTGTAATGGGGTTATTTGTGTTTGTATATAGACTATTGTCAGTATATCGTGGCCACGTGAGGTTACAGGACTAAGTGTCATCATAATGTGATTGGCTGAGGTTAGATCGGCCTGGGTGTCCGTGTAATGTGATTATGTCTGTTTTTTTTATATAGACTATTGTCAGTATATCGTGACCACGTAATGTAACAGTGTCATCATAATGTGACTGGATGACGTTATAGAACTGGGTGTCAGCTTGGTGGCTGTTCTGACACATCGCATCGTGGCCACATTTACTGAGTGTCGTTATACCATGACTGAGTTGTTAACATGACTGATGTTGTTGACTGACCAGTCCACAACGTCAATATAGCTGCTACAAGAAAAGCAATAATGCGAAGTATAGCTTACCTGTCAATTGGCACCTTAAGTTTGGAGACGAAAAGAGCTGTAAGTTTGGCTGCTATATCGTCGTTTTTGGCTGGTCCTAATTGCCCAGACGCGGCTAGCACAATGATGGTGGCTGTAGGTTCGGTAGTTCCACCAAACGCCATCAGACAATCTGTGTTCACCAATAATTGCAAACCCTGTAACAGTGTTTTCGGACATTCATAAATATTCACTATATGAAAAGGCCTACGCTATTCCCTTGAGACTATCTTTGGGGGGCCGCGGCCGTGGCTTACTGATAGCGTGAGTATTTACCAATCCTACTTCAACTTACCGTTCATAGGATCGAGTCCGCCTACTGACCGTCCCTATATGAGTGTTACAAGATGTGTCTCAGGCAATCGTGCGGGTGGTTTTTACAAGGTTTCCTCTTAGTTTTTCCCACTTTATTTAAACAAGGAACAGTATCAAAATGATAATCCATTGTCGTATAAGTGATTTACCCTCCAGTACGACGTTCGACTCCAATTAAATAAACAAACAAAGCTACCTTTGGACTACACCTTTTTGTTGCTATATATGGAGAATACGAATAATGACTCGTCACACAATGCCACATGAGCCTCACGTCATCTGAATTGTCATGATGTCCAGTACTGCATGCTTCTTGTGGTAATTAAGATAGTCTGTGACTAAGGTCGCCTTGTGACATGTAAGCCATAACTTAACGAGAAGAATGTGATTTGTTTCCAGCATAGCACAGCTTAGTGTGGTGTTTAAATATTTTTCATTTTCACTGGTAAAATGCAGTGTTTTAGATCGCTGCAGGGTTACACTTTTTCGTGTGTCAATTCTCCTGATTCGAGTCAGCTATTACCAAACCTTGTTTTCAGTTCATGATATATGCCATACTGATGCAGGTTGTAAGAATGGCAGAGTTTGGCAACTGGATATATGAATAACAAAGGCCAAAAGTAGGTCAAAAAAATAACGCATGTATGTACAGCTTTAAGATTCACCGCCTATATATGGATATATATGCACAAAACACAAAAACTTACCTTTGATTCCACTTTTAAAATGGTAGCAGCTTCATTAGTGACATCGGTTAAGAAGTGGTCCTGAATTTGGGATCTCTCTAAATTCGTATTCACAAATATAATCGGCATGGTGTATTCTTACACGGGGATAAAACAACTGGTCAGTAGGCCTATCCTAAAGAGGTGTGATTATAGCATGTGACCTTATTTACATTTGAAACAGAACTACTGTTATGCAGTGTGTATATAAACTCATGTGTTTCTGATCTCATATGTAGGTTAAATTTGATCTTACCTACGCTCGTGATGAAGTAAAGTTATTGCTCAAACCGTATAATATAACTTGATCTCTGAGTAGGAAGTCATGTTTAGATCTCTTCTGAGCCACTGTTCAATGCACCATGCCACTTATATACCACTATTTTTTATTAACGAGGTTCCAGTTTTCCAAAAACTCCTTGGCCGAGCAAATGAACTCGATCTTTGAATTAAGTGCACGGTTGGTTTTTCTCGCGCTTTCTCGTGTGACATGTAGGAATGAATTAGAGAATAACCATGCTGTATTTGGTGGTTTGCTACATTTTGCGGTCGCAGAGGGATTTTTACGGATATTTGCTATCATAAAACTTAGTATTTACAGCAGTGAACCACCAAAAGTAGCATAGTTATCCCCATTCTGATCCAATTACAAACGATCTCGGTTGTGAAAATTTCAGAATCGACACATTTCAAACCTTCTTTACCGATGGATTAATTCCCATAAATCCCCATGTTAATATTCACAAACAACTTAAGTGAATTAATTATATAAAATATTTCGCTTTTTTAAAAGTATGGGATATATTTTTTTTATATCGTTTTTCTTCAGTTAACATTTTGCCATATTATTACCTATATTTCCACAGTGATATGTTTAATGTGACGTGCTGCGTTTGACATCCAGATACATTTTTGTGGTTTCAAATTATTCACTTATCTTCAAGCGGGATTATAGGCTTTGAAAGGCTGGCTATATCAAAGCTGAAAGGTGTTTCACGGTTTGATTACATAATAATATCAGATTGTGCGTTTGTAAAATTTATATCAATATTCTAGCAGCCAGATACTAAATATTCAAGTCACGTGTTCTGCGCTGGACTTCGTGATTACATTGGCATCACTCTAATTAGATTCTATTCTAATTCTGTCTTTATAACGGGATACATTCTGTAGTAAATTGGAAGGAGTTATATTCTGCAGTACAGGGGAAGAATGTATATTCTGTAATAAAAGAGAATGAGCTATATTCTGTAGTACAGGGTAAGAATGTATATTCTGTAGTAAAAGGGAAGGAGTTATATTCTGTAGTACAGGGGAAGATTGTATATTCTGTAGTAAATTGGAAGGAGTTATATTCTGTAGTACGGGGGGAGGAATGTATATTCTGTAGTAAATTGGAAGGAGTTATATTCTGTAGTACAGGGGAAGAATGTATATTCTGTAGTAAATTGGAAGGAGTTATATTCTGTAGTACAGGGGAAGAATGTATATTCTGTAGTAAAAGGGAAGGAGTTAGATTCTGTAGTACAGGGGAAGAATGTATATTCTGTAATAAAAGGGAAGGAGCTATATGCTGTGGTACAGGGGAAGAATGTATATTCTGTAGTAAAAGGGAAGGAGCTATATTCTGTAGTACAGGGTAAGAAAGTATAATCTGTAGTAAAGAGGGTCGAGGTATAAAATATATATTTTTAGTAAAGGAGAAGGAGATATATCTTGTAGTCAATGGGGGGGGTATATTCTATAGTGAAGTAGACAAGGTATGTTCTGTAGTAATAGAGGAGAGAGGTATATTGACTATTGGCTAAATGGAACGTAGATATATTCTCTAATAAAAAGAGAAGAGATATATTCTGTACAACAGAGGAAATATGGATATTCAATAATACACCCTAATAAGGTATATTCATTAGTCAAGAAGAGGAAGATTATAATTGTGTAGTAAAGAGAGAAGGAGGAATATTCTGTAGTGAAGGAGAAGAAGGTATTTTCTGTACATTAGTGAAAAGGAGTTAGAATTATTATATAGTAAAGAGGAAGAAGATGGTTAATGGGTAGGAGGTATATGCTGAAGTAAATGGGAATGCTAAATATTCTGTAACAAAGGGGACTGGTGCATATTCTGTAGTAAAGGGAAATAAAATATATTCTGTAATAAAGGGGAAGGACGTATCTCTGGAACAAGAGGGGAGGAGGTATATTCTGTAGTTATGAGGAGGGAGGTTGTTCTGCTGTACATGAAAAACCCATTATGTAGTAAAGGTAAGAAGATATTTGTTGTAGTTAAGATAAATGAGGTACATTAAAGGGGAAGGGGTAGCACAGAAGAGGAACGAAAATTATGTAGGAGGTATATTGTGTAGCAAAGTGGAAGATATAAATTGTGTAGTTAAGGGAAAAGATATAGTTAAGATGTAGGAGGTATATTCTGTAGTAAAGGGGAGTAGGCAAATACTGTAGTAAAGAGGAAGGAAATATTTCTGTAGTAGAGGGGAGTAGGCATATACTGTAGTAAAGGGATAGGAGGTATAGTCTGCAGTAAAGAGGAAAGAGTTATATTTTGTAGTAAAGGGGAGTAGGCATATACTATGGTAAAGTGGAAGGATTTATTTCTGTAGAAGGGGAGTAGTCATATACTGTAGTAAAGGGGTAGGAGGTATATTCTGCATAAAGGACAAGGTTATATATTCTATATTAGGGGGAAAGAGATATTTCTTTATTAAAGTGGAAGGAGGTATTTTCTGTAGTAAAGAGGATGGGCATATACTGTAGTAAAGAGGAAGGATGTTATGTAGAAAAAAGGAGTAGACATATACTGTAGTAAAGGGGAGTAGCCATATACTGTAGTAAAGGGGAGTAGGCATATACTGTAGTAAAGGGGAGTAGGCATATACTGTAGTAAAGGGGAGTAGGCATATACTGTAGTAAATGGAGGACCCACATACTGTTGCAAAGGCGAAGTACTTTTTCAAGCATAATTATAAAATTGACGTTTTATGCTTAGAATGCTCTCATTGGTCACATAGTTTGACAAAAACATTTTGCATTCCGCCATGCACTCTGTGTTTTCTTTTCCCTTTAATGATGTGTGTAGGAGGGTGGTGTGGAACCATTTATTCTTGTGGAGGTTTCATACATTATTGTAAAAAAGATTAGATCGATGAAATAGCACAGTTGTTTACAGGTTGGGTGGGTGAGAATCAGATGCCGAAAATACTTCTGACCTTTATATTCCCGATCTTGAGGGGTCGTAGTATTACATATACAGAAAGAACCGACCAGTACATGTTGAAATACAAAGGCAGAAACTATCGCATTCTTTATTTGGGCAACAACAAGTAGTGCATATTCAGAAGCTCTTTATTTTAAGCAACAAATATATTTAATCGCGGTTGTTATTCACCCGATCATTTTACATTTATTTCATATGTATAGATAGATAATAACTATGGTATCAAATATAAAAGTAAAACCAAGAAAGAGTAATGAGTAAATAAATGCATATTTTGTACAGAGAATTAGTAAATACTTGATTATCAAATAAGTTCCAAACACGAAGCTGCTGATTAAACCATCACATAGAAAACCAAACATTTAAAACAAACATTAACGCATATTTGTTAAACGATGGGAAATCGAGCAGTTTGGCCATTTCAACCGTAGCTTTTCAATCGCGGGGTTATCTGCTTTTCATAACTCTAAGTGCATAACATTGTCTCCAAATCACCGCTTGCTAATTTTCAGAATAACTGGAATTCTGCCGATGAGGATCCCAGCACCTCTAGGCCGAAGGGGTTCCTTAAAAAATAAAAAGAATACAATACATTTTTATCGTTTTATTTTCTTCTAGATAACTCTTCCTGGTGATAACAAAGAGATATTATAATTGTCAGTATGAAGCTATTGGATGATGTAAAGGTTACAGTAAACAAATCTCGTTAGCCTTTTTAATCTAACAAAAGGATGGCAGATATGTATTCAACTTATATGTATACTTTCTTAGTTTGAACAGATTCTAGTTCAGAATTTGGTAGGTTGAAACACATCTTTGAATCGAACCCTCGGAATAGCCAGCAGTAAATGCTGGTCACCTAGACAACTCAACCACCCAGCCTTCTAGAGAGGGAGAATTACGTTCCCTCTCAAAAAGCTACGGATGTAGAAGGCCAGGTTGCTGGGTGGTCTAGGTGACCAGCATCTTCTGCTGGCGATTCGGTGCCTAACTCTGAGGGTCGTGGGTTCGATTGCCGGACGGGTTTCAAATTGCAAAATTTGGTTAACTGGAATGTGTTCAAACTAAGAAAGAGTTATCCCAAAATAACGAAAGTACTGTTAAACTTTACTTTCTAAAGACACAAAAATGATTCACTCGGCACATAAAGTTAGAAATAGACCGTATCCGTCCAGAAAAAAACATTCCTTCTTTCAAATACCTTTACTGTGTTTTCTCGAGAAGGACTATTTTCGTAAAAAGTCTATATAAAGTCATATGGAGAGGGTCATTTTAGAAAATTTTAGAACTTTCAGCAGGAGAGAAAGTTGTTTTTTTAATATCACTTATTTAAATTGTCAGAACGTTTTAACGTTATTCCAAGTTTGATATTGATTGCACCAAGGTGTGTTATTTCTATTTTTGTCGGTCAGAAACGTCTAATCCCTCTTCTAAAAGGTAAAGCTAGTTGAGCTTTCTTCGGTAGACTATTGTCATTAAATATTTACTTACATTAGAGGAAAGTTCCAAACGATAGTTTCTCAGAACGGTAACAAGAGCCATTTTAACTTCTAACAAAGCGAAACGCATCCCGATACAATTCCTGGGTCCACCAGAGAATGGCAGAAAAGTATATGGCAGGATTTTCGATTTGTTCTCAGGCGAAAACCTGTTTAATAAAAAACAAAACAAATTGAACAGTTGTGAATTAACATATAAGAAAGATATACACTGTCATTGTGTAACTTGACACAATTGACAGTACAAAGTCGTGTCAAATATTCAACAGGCGCGTCACCAGAACCAAGGATGCGAAGAATTATTCCGCGTTTGTATGGTATGGCGAGGTCTTGGAAATATTTGTAGGTTATATTCACTTTCCACGGGCCGCTAATGCATTTCATTTATTAAGTTCATTAAGTTTATTAAGGTCTTACATTCAATGCGCATGTGTTTTCTATATTCATGGATACAATTCTCATTTTGTTATTTGTACATATTTTAAAGAAAGACCATTTACCTTGTGAATTCATTCTGAACCATATCTTCGAGTTTTTCAATTTGATTCAAATTTTTTAGTTCTCTAATTTATGAAAATTATGTGCATTTTCGGTTCTTAAAATTGAACAACATTCACTTGGTATTAGGCCTATTTTACAACAGCCTTTCAATGGGACAAATGTATCAGTTTATGATAAACCAGTTCCTCGTACCAAAATATACACAACAAAGTTTTACGGTGACAAGCAGGCCAATTTTCGTAGTCATGTGTCTGTCTTTATTACACATTTGTTAGTAAGTCTTCCTATCTTATCTAGTTGCCCATTGGCTAAGGATAGTTTGTTTAAAGAGAAGCAGAACTTTATTTACGTAGCACTGGAAGAAAATTACCTTTCCAAATACTTCATATCTTGGTTGTGCTACAGTCAATTATAGTTGGAATACACCGCCGTCATGTAAGTAAAATACACTAAAGCACGGCGTACAACACCAATTAATCAACCAATCTTATCTAGATTTCATCCTATTTACGAATTGAATACACTGACCTTTCAGGATCGAAGTTTTCTGGGTCAGGCCAGAGGTCAGGGTCATGATGAATAGCATACACCAGTACGGTTATGCTACAATTTTTTGGAAATCGGACTCCCTTAACCGCTCTCTCTTCTTTCGCTGTTCGGGAAACCCTGCAATGTGAATACGTTGATACGAAATCTGTTTACTACTTACTCGTCGGTATGTTTCTTTTTTTTTTCTCATATCGTGTGGTGGCTGATTGGCTGGCCGAATCGTTAATTAATTACTTAATTCAAGATTCATTCATGCATTCATTCATCCATCCATCCACCGTCCGTCCGTCCGTTCGTATAGGTTCGTTTTTTCGTTCGTCCATCCATCCATCCATCCATCCATCCATCCATCCATCCACCCATCTATTCGTTCATCGATTAATTCATTCATTCATCCATTCTTCCATCCACCCATCCGTGCGTGCGTGCGTGCGTCCGTTCGTTCTTTCGTTTATATATATACACTATTTGTGATAGCTACCTAGTTGATGGTGGGAACAGTCTGAGCCCTTCATTAACACACATATCCAGGTACTGTAATTTCTGAACCTTGTCGTGATTGGGAGTCTCCTGCAATGAATCCAATGAAAACCTGATCAATCATTTTTCTAAGTATGTCGGTCCACTTTTGAGGTCGTTCACCGGATCGATTTCGCCTGTTTACGAGATTCCCTCCGGGCTTTCCATCGTAATAAGGCAAGGTGCTGGCTGAAGTGGACAATCCGTTGTCATGTAAGAGAAATACCATTGAGTAACAAGCAAACAATCTAAATATGTCAATAATAGCCACATGTACGATCGGATCTAAGTGAGCAAAAACAACTCATATACTCGCGAGAGTTATTATAATAATGGACAAATTTCGTACGCCATGCCAGGCCATCGTGCATTATTATTCGCCAATATTTGGGCCAACGTTGGCCACAGAGCAGCAAACAAAAGAATTGCAAAAACAAACTGGCCTGGCTGTATATTTTGAAGTCATGTCTCGACGTAGGATATAAAATCGATTCTATTTTAGAATGACTTGAATCAAGGCCAATAATAACATCATTCAAGGAACAAGTCTGTATAAGCTAGACTGCTATTAAAGATTATGAAAGATTGAAGTCTAGCAAATTTTATTAATTAAATGGCAAAAACATTTGATAAACTGTATGAGTATTTTTAAGACAAGGGATAATTAAATTTAAATTAAAATGCAAATTTCGTCTCAGGTTTCTTACCCCATTCAGTTCGGATTCTATCTCTTCGACAACTTTGTCTTGTATCTCCGGGTGTGCAGCAAGGCAATGGGAGATGTAAGATAAGGCTGTAGCAGTGGTCTCGTGTCCCGCGAGAAGAAATGTCAAAGCGTTTGCAATGATCTCTGAATCGGTTAGCCCTTTGGCCGTACGGGAGTGAACCTCTTTAGATTTTTCTACATGGCTGTCTTCAACTCTTGCCTTTAGCATAAGTTGTAATAAATCCACCCGGCTCGTCTATTAACACAATGAAATAACGCTAAATAAATTTGTTTTCTACGAATTAAAACAAAATAATGCTACAACAATTATATCGTCCACCAATAATCTATCAGTTAATTTTAAACACTATTTTATTCCCACGAAATAAGATAACTGGGATAGGCGAACAATCTACCGAGCCTGTATGAAATACTGTCTTTTATTTTGATGAATAGACGCGTCTATTGTTTCAGTTTTTTCAAACTTTTTAAATTATCGATTCTCTTCTGATTTCTAGTTAATTAATTGACAACTCGTCAAAAATATACATTGTTCCATCCTACAACAACGTCACAGCTTGTTTCGTCACACGCTATTTGAGGTGGCCTTTGATTGAACAGACGCTTCTAATGTTTGGGTTGTTTTTTGTTTTTTTTACAACCTTTGAAATTATCAACTTTCTTGTTTGGCTGTATGACGTTTAATAATTGACAAATCGTCAAAAATATACATTGATCCATCCTACAACAACGTCACAGCTTGTTTCATCACAAGCTATTTGAGGTGACCTTTGATTGAACAGACGCTTTTAATGTTTGGGTTGGGTTTACAAACTTTCAAATTATCAACTTTCTTGTCAGACAAAGACAGTTAAATATTCCCCGGTGCTGTCCCTTATAGAAAAAATCATATAGGATCCTATAGCTTGGTCTTTTTTTTATCCTATAAGATTCCCAAAATCCTGTAGGATTTTATAATTATACCAATAGAACACTATAGGATGTCCAAAATCCTATAAAATTATTCGCAGCGTACGTCGGGGATAAATCTGAATTGAGATTAACAACAATAAAGTAATGATCATAATGCCAATTGAATAAATACTTACTAAAGGATCATTTCTGCGTTGGTCGATGACAGTCTGAAGAAATCTATGAAATAATCCTTCCGGATCAAACATAATCACTGCATAACCAAGGAAGCGCAAAATAGGTCGTAGGAACGGAAGCAAAACTGAAACAGAATCGGGTTTTTCTATGAGTTTGTGTAATGGTATAGCACTGTTCTTCAAGAGCGGTAGACGCGCGACCGTGGCTAACTCGTAGCGAGTGCGCTTCCTCAACTGAACCTGGATCGAGTCAGCCTGTCAACCATCAGGTATATGTGCGAGTCACATGTTGTGGCTCCGGCAATCGCAGGGGTGGTTTTAACGAAGTTTCCCTCCCGGTTTTCGTAATATGGCTGTTTACAGTGTGAAGTGGACAATCCGTCGTCATATAAGTGAAACACCCTTAAGTACGACGTTAAACACCAATCAAACAAACAAACAATCAAGAGTGGTAGCGCAGTAAAGTGGAAACCCAGGCGGAACAGAACCACATGTCTGGACTTGAAAATGATGCGTTCAAATAACAGTTAGTGCTTGAGAAATACAGAATGAGCGTATTGAGTTTTCCGAGATTATCTTACGTCGTCAGCAGAATCTTTACGTGATTCTGATCTTAGTTCGGATAAGGGCGTAGGGTATTCTCCAAAAGCTCAAATACTTGTTCACAATATGCAAAGGGCTCTCAGTCGTTTACTTTTTAAAAAGCGTGTCTTAAACTTAGACAGCTCACACAGGATCATATGGTTTGAATATAATGTTTGTGCATGCTTGGTATATCGCAGTTACGATAATTGATTGCTGAAATTGTATTGCACCTATTTAAAAAAGACGTCATCGTTTCTTAGAAATGCGGGACCTTACCGTACATCCTTACATCCCACCGTCTTCTGCTTAGATTAGCAAAAACATTTTCCGCGGACTTAACGAAAGGATCATCGGGGTTTTCCTGGGAATTCACCTCAACTCCAAACGCTGCCGCCATAATTACTTCCATTGATAATCTCCCATAAATTCTGAAATAACATCATGATGGGTTTGAACAAAATTGCTCCCTGGATCAATATAGAACAATACGTATATTCAAACGTGTAAAGATCTGGAGCGGACAGTTCTGTATGTTTGCTGTGATAGAGTCAATACCCTCTGCAACCATCTTGGAAACCACGTTGTAAAATCATGAAAATCCGTGTTGCATTGTTTGAAAGATTTTATTTTTATCAAACTAGGTTTTTGTCTTTACAATTGTATCTCATCCTGTTGACTGTTTTAAACAATGCTTCAGATATTATGTACCAAAATGTGTCCTATAAACCCATAACGGTGTGCACTCTTAGAAAATTATGGCTCTAATGGAACCCTATAAGGTTTTTAGCTATGGCTGTGGCATGCTTTTATCCCCATCATGTTATATCAAGGAGCCGTTTCTGTCCTTATGGTTCCGTTAAGAACCATCCTGGTTCCACTAAGAACCATTCTCTTTTTTAAAGAACCCTCAAATCTTTATTCTAAGAGCGTGGAAAAATGTGCAGTCCATTCCGGAAATCTGCCCTTTAACAGGAATAAATCACCTCATTAAAGTTACTTACAATCAGAAATAGGCCTATAAAACTATTTTATCTAAAATAAACTGTTTTTGCCACAGATTTCGTTTTCTTGGCTAATATAAGCAAGAATAGTTCCCAGCATGACATAATTCCATGTACCCCAAAGTTTCCTCTTAAAACAATCATGAATTCTTTAAGTAGAACATTCAATTACAAATAGATCAAGTGCCATTCTTACCAATAAATATCGGTCATTACTATACCAACGGACATTTATCCAACACAAACTTGAACTCTACTTTATTATCTTTAAAACTGACTGTTGCAATTTGCAAAATATTATGTATATTTTTTTTATTGATTTATTGGTAAAATAATACTTGGATGCTTGGCAATGGATGTCATTTTATTGAAACTGTTTTACCGTTATAAAGGTCTACTTCAGATATAATTAACCAAAATGTGTCAAAATGTTCAGGTCTAATCTGAAATTCTGGCATTTTAATTTCTTAAGGGTTGCCTAGTTCATTCTGTGTCACTTATTTGACTTTGTGGCAATTATTTATTTTGCGAAACTTATTTTATTTTGTGACACTTTTGTGTCCCTTCTCTTTTCTGGCTAACTTTACCCCTCAACCGATCTTAGGTTTGGGGACGATTTCACTTTTAGTATAGAGCTCACATCCGGTAGGCTAACCCTGTCCAGACCACACGGCATCGTCCTATGCAATTACCGAAGGTACCAACAATCTAACATACTGCTAGCTCAATCGGAAAATAAAAATAATATGTTACTTTGCCAAATCCAATGTACCCCCGGATTTCTCAGCCTGATCAAATTGTGACACCAATCTGTCCATGCTGCCCTGGAACAGTGGCACCATCTAAAACACACCGATTTCCACATACAATGTGAAACCAAAATAATAAATATACAGTGCGAGCTGTTTACTACGAATTTCCTCAATGGTAAACTGCAAATGTTTTTGGTTTATAACGGCCGCATACTACAACCGATTCGAACCTTTTCAATATTTCGATATGCCTATTATAGACAGCTCGCCCATAATCACTATTGCGTCAGTTGATATTAACAATGATGGGAAGAAAATCTAGACTACAGATTGAGGCAGATCCGTTACAAATAGTACAAAATGGCTACCATTCACCACAACTGAGTCGATTTTTTTAATGTGATCCCTATGTTAGTAATGCGGACTGTTTACCTGTCTTAATTTGGCAGAGCTAAATGTGGGCGTTAGAATAGCTCTAGTATTTTTCCAGCCTTCGTCTTTCAGAACCGTCAGACCTTCAAGATGTATTTTCTGGATTATAGCATCCATCTGAAACCAAATGCAGTTAACTTGAAATTAACTTTGTTTAATTTATTGCGTTTAACTCTTCGGTAGAAGAAACCGATAGATTTTAAAATTTCTTTAAAACTGTCTGATGGAAATTTGCAAAATATTATAGAAGTAAACGGGTATTAATAATAGAACAGGTGGCTGTGTTATAAAGGGCTGTAACTCTGTCAAAATACCAGTTGCTTTTCTTACTTAAATATATTGTTATGTAGTATTGTAAAATATTGGTCGAAACTCAAATATCTTCGCTGCATATCGATAAAATGAACAGTCTATAAACTTCTTATATCAAGAAATCGTCTTAATAGTTTAAGTTCCACAAGTTTATTTTGAAACGGCTTGGAGGTTTAAAGAGAAGCGAAACATGCTGAGCTGTTTAATCCAAAATTAATTTAAGAATCGCTGTACCCTTTAAGAAATATATGGTACTAGTGAATTAGAAGACTATATAAGGAATATATGATGCTTATCTGGGTTACTATTTCATAAATACACATCTAATATATGGTCTGTGATAGATTTATATGACTTCTTTCAATATATATATGTTTTAGGCTTTAACTCGCGACAATAATTTTATTTAGCAGACAATGATAATATAAGATAAGCCTTACATAAAAAGCATTATTTATTAATCTGGACAATCCGATTAAAAGCAGATCCGTAGCACAGAGTCGGCCATTACGTGTATCGGTGTTTTTGCCACAGCCTCGTTTTATGTGGGGATGTATTCGACAACTGGGATGGGGACTTCCCGTGAACCCCAACACGACTGAACGAATATTGAAAACAATTATTTTATTCAATGGCTCACTTTTTTATTGACAAAGTTCCCAAAATCTGTAGCCATTATCACTTTGACGACGTCTGGATCCGCCACGTTTATTACAGGTTCCCGACCTTTCCAACTTCTGAAATGTCAAGATTTTGTTTCATTTTAAATATCTGCTTTAATAAACGAGGATAATCTGAGAGTAAATCAGGTTAAAAACAATGGTTGGTCTAAACATCTGCTTTGGAAATATTATTATACCTTACAGTATCGTCTTTTATAGTAATTAAAACCAAAAGATATCGTATGCATCCGTAGGAAAACAATAAAATATATGTTATTTCTTTTGCTAACTAACGTCCAGTCAGAGCTCATTATATAACCAAGGTCCCTGGCCAGGAAACAATTCTGAAGCGAAAACGAGCAACACTGAACACAATTAGAAATGAAAAACTTACAAGAATACTTTACCGTATTTTCGACATGATTCCAGGTCAAACTGCAGCGAGCCCTGTTTAACATAAAACGCATAGGCCAAGCCGTGTACCATTTTAATCTTGTTTTCTATTTCGATTTTTAACACAGCTATTGCATTTAATATTTACCGAGATAAGAACATGCTACACTCCATCCATAAACATGAAATTAAGTCACCTTAAAAAATAATGTATAACATTACACGATTAAACGTATCATACCGCAAATTGCTCCTTTAGCCTGACATAAATTAACCGTTGTTAACATTTACAAATCGCAATTGGCACACTAGTCATGGAGACAACTAAATTTATAAGTGTATAATTTGATGCTTCCTGTGTTTGTTCTATCAGGGCAAAACCCTGTCTGTTATATAAGATATAAAATAGCATGCATCTGTACGTGTTTTAAAAAGAAACATCATGTCTGTACTGATACAGTTTTATCTTTTATTTATTCTAAGTTTTACTTTCGTGCTCTTATTTTAGCACGTGCCTCTTTAGCCGATTCATATCGCATCAATTCCCGCCAATTGAGAAATGTACGATTTTGATAGGATATATTATTAAATTGCTTCGACAAACAGAAACAATATACATACGATCTTTGCTTCATCCGCCAAAGTGCCAAGTAAAATCGTTGGTTTCGGTCCTGCCATGCGCACATAGTGATTCTGTATATATTGTGGAACTAACAGATACCTGAAGGAAAGAAATTAATTTATAATTAATTTAAAGCAAGAATGTTGAAAGCCTTTTTCGCCAACTAGGCTATATTATAGTCCATTGATTATTTGTGTTTAACTTGGTAGTTTAGGTAATTTCCCTTAAATCGTGATTCTGTATCCACACAT
The DNA here is from genome assembly GCA_031763545.1 of Mopalia muscosa. Lineage (NCBI taxonomy): Eukaryota > Metazoa > Mollusca > Polyplacophora > Chitonida > Mopaliidae > Mopalia > Mopalia muscosa. Next base: position 17,137 of record JARFOD010001147.1, on the reverse strand, counting down.
CCATTACCCAAACTTACACGACTGTAACATATTATTGTTCCGACTAGTGGTAACTCTCTCCAGACGTACAACCATCCGCCAGAGGACTACATCGGCTTAGAAAAAAGCCCAAGGCATTCTACTATAACTTATTATCAATCCACCATAGGTTCACTGATACAAACATCTATGTAGGAAAAATGATATGTCTGTAATATGTATTTTTAAATAAAGAAAAAGGAATTGTTTTGTTTCCAATCAACAAAACTGAAAAAATAAATATTTGCTCGCTTGTATGATTCGGATAAAGAAAACTTTGATATGAAACTGTATAACATTATTTTATCAATTTATATTTGCACGAGCAGGTATAACATTATTATAATAAGTCTTTGTTTCTTACTGTTATTACACTTTTACCAGTACCATAAGTGAGTCTCTATATCTAGGTAAGATTTAAACCAATAGGTAATCCATGATAACAACAAAAATATGCTCTGATCTGTTCTATGGAATATTAAAACTACGCTACGTGCATCACTATTCGTGTGAACAGAAACACTTTATGTTTGTGTTTAGATGTATCAATCTCAATTAAAATGAAATCCATACGAAACCTGTTTTATATCATTTGAATTGGCCAGCTTCCAAATGTCTTGGAAATGAATCACTTATGTAGTTAAAAGTAAAGTTCAAGTTATTTATTTAAAGTGATCATATTTGATCCTTGCTACATACTACATATCAAATACTGGCGAACATTATATGGTGAACAACATTTGACACATTGTGACAACTGGTAAAGAATAAACCAAAATGTGACAGAGAAGTTAAAAAAGGATAGGTACTATCTGAGAATAACTAAACTGTGTTATACGTGTGTATCCGGCGCACCTGAAAACCTCCATATACAAATTTGGCAGTTAATACAATCAAGTATTTTCAATTAAATGTACATATGTAAGTTTCTGGAGAACGTTAATCTATGGTACGGTCTGTATTATGACTATAAAGCTTAGCGGACATATCGGAGATACTCACAAATAGAAACATCCTGCTAATAAGATGAATAGTAATCCAACAGCCGACAACATGGAACCCCAATCGAAATGCCACATAATTAATCTGAAAAATGATTGATTGATTGATTGATTGATTGATTGATTGATTGATTGGCCGACTGATTGATCGGTTGATCGATTGGTCGTTTGATTTATTGATGATTTTATTAATGTAGTGAAGGAGGGATTTATCCTCTGATTTGTTGATTTGCCACCTAGCTTATTGGATGTTTGATTGATTGACTAATTGAGGGATTGATTGATTGGTGGGTTGATTGATTTGTTGATTGATTGATTGGTTGATTGATTGACTGAGAGATTGATTGATTGGTTGATTGATTGGGTGAAAGAGTGATTGGTTCATTAGTCGGTTACTTTATTCTTTGTTCATGTTTTGCAACTCTTAGATGTGGTTTGAGTCTTATTAAGCTTTGTTCTAAGTTATTTTATAGCCAAGCCTATATTTCTACAAATAAATCCCACTGGCTAAAGGGTTTCTAATAACTTAATAAACCAATGAGTTATCTCATTTTTTTTAATAGTGTCCCAGGACAAGTTTATAAAGAGATTTTAATCTCGAGTTGTAATGAATAACCAACGGATGTCTCGGGAGAAGACCATGAACATGTACGTGGAAAAGAAAGTATGTGATGAGTATGTAGCAAACAAGATATTTCGTTAGGGTAAAGAATGAAGCAACCGGCGAACTGATATTTCAAAGAAATGCAAATTAAATAAGATCCGCTAAAAAGCATCATAGTAACAAGTTAGTTGCGTGATTCACAGGTTTTGACTAAACTAGTAGGCTTTATTTTCTCATGTATGCTAAGGCATGTTATACTGAGGAAGAATGTAGGCTACCCTTTACAGATAAATGTGTTTACGGTTTGGAAATTTGATGCGAACGCTGTGGGACTATAGCTTGTGTTTTAGTCGCACAGTTGAATGAACTAGTTTAAAACCGCATACAAAAAAAAGTCATGATAATCCGTTGATATATAGTTGTTATATAGTTGTTTCATAAATACTGTTAAACTACCTTTTAACATTAGCTCAGCTGTGTTATAAAGTTCTAGTCAAACACTTAAATAATCTAGTTCAAAACCGCACAAAACACAACATGTTAATCCGTTGAGTAAATCAGTTCGTCTGATAGATAATGTTAACCTACCTTTTAACAGTAGCTGAGCTGTGGTATAAAGTTAAAGTACCCAACAAGTGTCAAGCAGGGTATTTCTACATAGAAACAACCTATCTGAAACTATATATAGATAAGTATGTATACGAGGTACATGAACCATGAAGATGGCAGAGCACACCGAGCCGTGCGTACCAATAATCAGGAGTATACTCACCCCTCACTGACCGATGGTTGTACTGGACTCACTAGCTTCAGTTGTTTAGGGTAAATTAAAATCAGGTCAAAATATGAGGCCAACAATAACTTGTGAATCAGATGTGAAACAGCCTACTTACTATAAAATGGACGTGTAGCATAAAATCTACGTAACATTTTAAAAAGTTTGACATCAAATCTAAAAAGATTCTTGATTCCAAATATAAAAATATTACAATCCAAACAAAATCACTGCTGCATCAACAGAAAAGCAACACATTAATTGCAAGTTTTAGTTTTTTATTTAACTCAATTTAGTACAAGGGTATTGTGCTACAATTTTAAGCAATGAGTCAGTAAGGCACTGTCTCTGGGTATTCAACTCGGTGTAGATTTACTTGCTTGGAGAAACCATGGACTGCCTTGAGATCACGACAAAAAAAGAACAAAAACGCTGAGTCGAAACAAAGTTTGATTTGCTCTTTGTTGTGCTTTTTGCGTTTTCCTTATATATTTTTTTGTTTCAAATTGTAAACAACTGGTTGTCCTTCGCCACAATCTGTTGACAACACCTAATCGCAATCATTTTATTACGGCCACCTGTACCACTCACAACCGGCTATCGGGAAAATTCGAAACCTCACCTGGTCATTTTCGACTTCACATGGTTATTCACAACCTCACGAGGATATTCTCACCCTCACAGGGTTGTTCACAACCTCACGAGGATATTCTCACCCTCACAGGGCTGTTCAGAACACCACGGGGTTATTCACTACCCCACGGGGTTATCCACAACATCACGAAGGTATTCTCAACCTCTCAGGGTTATTCAAAACCTCACTGGGTAATTCTCAACGTCGCCTGGTTATTCACAACGTCACGATGTTATTCTCAAACTTGTGAGGTTATTCACAATCTCACAGGGTTATTCACAACCTCACAGGGCTATTCCCAACCTCACAGGGTTATTCACAACCTCACGCGGTTATTCACAACCTCACGGGGTAATTCCCAACCTCACATGGCTGTTCACAATCTCACGAGGTTATTCTCAACCTTGCCAGGTTATTCTCTACCTTGCGGTGTTAAACACAACCTCATAGGGTAATTCACAACCTCACGGGAATATTCACAACCTCACGGGATTATTCACAACTTAACAGGGTCATTCTCAACCTCACATGGTTGTTCAAAACCACACGAGGTTATTCTTAAACTTACCGGGTTATCCACAGCCTTGAGGGGTAATTCACAACCTAACAGGGTTATTCACAACATATCGGGGTTATTACTAACCTCACGGGACTATCCTCAACCTCACATGGTTATTCACAACCTCACGGGTTTATTATTAACCTTACGGGGTTATTCACAACCCCACAAATTTACTCACAACCACACAGGGTTGTTCACAACCTCACTGGGTTATTTGTAACCTTGCAGGGTTATTCACAACCTCACAGGTTTATTCGCAACCTCACAGGGTTATTCACAACCCTACAGAGTTATTCACAACCTTTTTGGGCTATTTAAAAATTCACGTGGTTATTCAAAATCTTACGGGGTTATTCACAACTTCACGGGACTATTTTAAACTTCACGGGGTTATTCACAACATCATCGGGTTATTCACAACATCACGATCACGGGGTTACTCACAGCCCCGTGGGATAATTCACAACCCCCTGGGGTTAAAACCAGCCTTGTGGGGTTATTCACAACACCACAGGGTTATTGACAGCCTCACAGGATTTTTCACATTCTCACGGGGTTATTCACAACCTCGCGGGGCTCTTCTCAACCTCGCCGGAGTAGTTTCAACCTCGCCAACTTCACAACCCCACGGCGATATTCACAACCTCACGGGATTATTCTCAACCTGAAGGAGTTATTCACAACCCCACAAAGTTACTCACAACCTCACCGGGTAAATCACAACCTTGCGGGGTTATTCTTACCCTCACAGGATTATTTACTACATCACAGGCTTATTCACAATTTCGGAGAGTTATTCACAACCTCACGGGATTATTCACAACTTCACGGGGTTATTCACAACCTCACGGGGTTATTCACAACTTCACGGGGTTATTCACAACCTCACGGGGTTATTCATAACCTCGCGGGACTATCCTCAACCTCACAGGGTTATCCACAACTTCTCGGGGTTATTCTCAACCTTAAGGGGTTATTCATAACCCCACAAAATTACTCCCAATCTCACAGGGTTATTCACAACCTCACAGGGTTGTTCACAACCTCACTGGGTAAGTCAAACCCTGTGGGGTTATTCACAACCTCACAGGGTTATTCACAATATCACGGGGTTATTCACAACCTCACGGGTCTATTTAAAACTTCATGGGGCTATTCAAAACCTTACGGGGTTATTCATAACCTCAGGGGACGATTATAAACTTCACGGGGTTAGTCACAACATCACGGGGTTATTCACAACCTCACAGGGTAATTGACATCCTTACGGGGTTATTCACAACCTCGCGGGGCTATTCTCAAACTCGCGGGGCTATATTCTCAACCTCGCGGGATTTGTTTCAACCTCGCCGGGGTATTCTCAAATCCGGGGGGGGCTATTCAAAATGTTACGCAACCATTCACAGCCATTGAAGGGTTATTCACAACCTCACATGGTTATTCTCTGCCTCACTGGGTTATTCACAACCTCACGGGACTATTCACAACCTGACAGGATTATTCACAACATCACAGGGTTGTTCACAACCTCACTGGGTAATTCGTAGTCTCACGTGTTATTCCCTACCCAATTGGATTATTCACATAGTGGAGTTATTCACAGCCTCACGGGGTAATTCATAGCCTCGCGGGGTTATTCACAGCCTCACGGGATTATTCACTTCCTCACAGGGTTATTCACAACCTCGTGGATTCATACACAACCTCACCGGTTATTCAAAACTTCAGGAAGATGGGAGATAACTCTGGTGGGAATTCTTTGAAATTATCAACGGCCGATGATATCCTCGGGTTTACATTTTTCAGCCACAATAACAGTTCACTTCTGTCTGTTTTCAAAAAGTCGTATATAAATATAAAAGTATTGGCATTATATTCAGTTATGCTTTAAACAATGACACACCGTGTTACTTTATTTGTTTAAATCCAAAAAGTGTTTTGCTGCAAGCCCCCTGCATGGGGTTAACATTCCACGCGTGTATAGTTAATATGAAAACAATTCACCTGTGAGTCATCTGTACAGATACGGAAATAATCTCGTGATGCTTTTACATGTATAATTAGTCGCCTGTTGGAATCAGTAAAACACTCACTAATACTCTCTGTTGTTATATATTCTGGAGACGGGGGTAACTCTTGTAGATCATTCCGTTTGTATCACCAACACTGTTATCTTCGCGAGCCAAGGTTAAGACATGGGTTTATTAACCTAGATTTACCTGATCTAAGCCAATCGTGATTATTAGGGGTTTTCATATATCGTCTTTATATTCCTGGGAAAAATGAATCTGTTTCTCTTAATAAGGCTACATGATAATATAGACTTTATTAGAGATACGCAAAAAAAAAAATTAATCTTATGCGCCTAAAGCTGGACAGGTGAGATTCTTGGCACACGTGCTATTATGTGTTCAAATGAAATTGTAAACTAACCGATGATACAATAAACTTTCTGGCATACTTTATCGCGACCTGAAATCGACCTGTGGTCTTGTTAAAAATGCGAAAAATACCGTGACGATTCAACCCGCCATTGAACTTGAAATTGTTGCAGAATAGCTGCAAAATGGGTGTGTTTACCTCATAAAAAAAACTCGGAATTTATTCAATGTGGATATGCAAAATGTATTAAGGTGGTAAATCCATTAAATTCAGGGTTTGTGAAATCCGATGCAGAGCAATTACACGGCATGGAGAGATTAAATGCTGTAGCTAGCTTTCTGTTTGAGCAGGGCATACTAACACCATCGTTTAACGAAGCAAAGTTTAAGAGACTTGTGGCCATGAGATCTGTTAGTGATATGTGTGTTTCACATGGTGATCGTCCTGTCGTATCAGTGCTTGTTGGCCTGGACATTGTGAGTGGTATATTGGTATACTAGTTGAGCTGGTCAGCCGTCGTATATGTATGTTTTGTTTGTTTGTTTGATTTGTGTTTTACTTCGTACTCAAGTGTATTTCACTTATATGACGACGGATTGTCCACTTCACACTGTACACAGCCTTATTTCGGTGGCAAACCGGAAAGAAACCTCGTAAAAACCACCCCCGCGAATGCCGGAGCCACATATGACTCGCTCATTAACCTGATGGTCGACAGGCAGACTCGATCCGGTGAACGGTAAATCGAAGCAGGTTTAGTTGAGAAAGAGCACACGATACCACTTAGCCACGGCCGCGGGAGCCGTCGTATATGTAAATGGCCATTAGTACGAGTGCATATTTCCCAATTTGTCCATGATAATGTCCGGACTACCATAATATGGGAAATATAGTGTAGCCATTTATCAATTTAATGAATTGCATTAAAACCACAAACCAGAAACCTATTTAATATAAGTTTAACACCGTGTGCAATATAAACAAATAAATAAATAAAAATACTAAAATAATGATTGTTGTGATAATTTATTACCATTATTTTATTGTTCCCATTTGCGATAAATATCTGAGCTCAGCGTACACACTGTTCTTATTGTGCTTCTATCACGTGTTCTGATCAAGCTAAATGATAATACAAATATTGAATTATACAGAGGGTAACTGAGGTTATTGAACGGAGGTTACCCCGCCTTTCACATTATCACCCTTTTCAAAGACGAGTCAATTGAAGGACACATAGCGAGGCCACTTCCTCTTCACATTATTTTTCAACGAAGATTGACGTGTTTAGTACTTACCAGGCCTCGTTTTGAAAACCCATACACCCACCCAGCTTCAGTGTATGTATATATGGACTTTCACTACTGTTTGGTTTCTTTGTTAAAGGAGCACTTGTTTTTCTTTTTAGAATACTTGCGCTCTAGGAATCGCCACCAGCCCCAAGCAAACATAAAATTTAAAATATGACTCCATATTTATTCATTTCCAATAGCCTCGCTGCTATGCATTACAATATAATTGGTGCACATATATTTGTGCATGTCATTATAGTAACAAATTTAACATTGATATCCAGAATCAATTCAAGTTTAAATTTTTTAAATATGTATTCAAAACATCTACCAAACTTTTGTATATACAATATTTAATATAATGTTTAATACTTATTTTAATGGTTATTACTTTCATTGAAGAATGAAAACGTAGGGTTTGAGGTGCTTCAGAAGAGATTTATTGAATAAAAACGTTAATGAAGAGGATGTGAATATATTTTAGGAAGCAAGCCTTTTATTTCTGTACTTACATTAATATACAAATTGACATACACTTTCTACTACAAGGCCATATGTATCAATAAATATCATTCGAACGTCTGTGGAAGAAAATGGATTTTATTCCCTTTGTCGATTTAGGTAGTTCTTAGTTTGTTACATCGACTTCACCCGAAAGAGGTCGACTCTCCGTTAAGACCATAGAGAAAATATTATGCTTTGTAAAATACTTGCGTTCTAGGAATATCCATAGACAATAGAAGTATCTATAGACAATAGTTGAAACGACAGTCTGTCTGTATGAATTCGTAACACTGGTTTGGAAAGTGCTGTACGCATACTTACCTTTTTTGAGTGGCATTTAGAAGCAGATAAAATATAAAAAAAACAAGGTTTAGTTTTGTGGATATACATCTTTAGGTTTATTGACCGCAACGTTTCACCGTTTTCAAGCTATCATTTTAGCCTTAGAACGGTGCTAGAATTTGCTTCGAAAAATTGCTCGTCAATACACCTGGAGGCTGTACATCAAAAAAACTTATTATGTAGGCCTACTTCACACATATATAGGCATCAGTTAATTATTCCAGCCGTGAAATTCTCTGTGCTTTTCCTTTGGAACTTGGATACTTACTAATTTTTTTACAAATTCTTTTTCAATCAGATCTAATGATATACAGTCATTTTTGTCAAAATCGAATCCCTCGGAAAAAGCAGTAGCATCAAAGTGAATGGTCGAGTCCTGTTTGGTCGTGCCGGGTAAAGATCCACAAAACAGCGACACAATTCGTATAGTGTTCTTGAACTCTGCCACTTCATCTTGTAGTCTAGCTTCCTGTAAAGATATTTCGTTAAATTTCTTGCTAAAATATTCGTATATTTTGTAATCCGACGGAGTCAATTTTACGAGCGCTTCCTTCAGATCGGCTGGTAATTTTGGCCTTGTCCCTCCTTTATGTTGCGCTTTGTAAATTATGTCCTTGGTCGACCAGCACAGCCTACGTTTGAGAATAACCAAGGATTCATCAAAACGGTCCGCAACTAAGACAAACGTCATACTGTCATCGAGCAGTTTGATATATTCCATGACAAACGAATTATTAAAATATTGTTCCTTTGGTAACCCAAAGTCGAAGGACATTCTGTTTAATGCCAATGGACCGCTTTTATACAAGTCAGGCTCATATAATTCGGGATCCCGTAAAAATTCTCTCATCAGTGAAATTGGATCATGTTTAATATCCGATTTACCTAAAGCTTTCACACGATGGCTATACAAGAAGAAATACATAAACGAAGAAACGAATCTGTCCGTTGGTTCTCGAACTGCGGCAATAATGTTGATATCTGAAGGGAGATATCTCTTAAAAGCCTCCTTATTAAAGACCACATGCTGACAGACTATCTCGTAAACCGATCCATTTGGAATCGACATCACATTATCAGGATGGAATGTTTCTGTAAAGCCGATATGAAAGGAGTTTTGCCTGGGTAGCGCGAAGGTTAAATTCCTTGTATAGCCGAATCTTTGCAAAATAGATGTAATAGTGGTACTAGCTGCTCTGTGAACTTTCACGAAAGCGATCCTGTTTCGTTCAACACAGCGTCTATCGGGAGCTTTGTATGGCGATGACATGAATATTTTATCACTGTGGGCGAAAAGAGCCAAAACTATCAAAATTGACAGAAAACCCAAAAGACGGCAACTACAACAGAAAAGCGATACACTTTGTAAACAAAGAAGATTTGACATACAATCCGCCATATAACAACATATGCTATATGGTTGTCTTGGTAGAATTACAACAGCCAGGCTCATTATATTCCGAGTCATAAGCAACATTATTTCTTCAGTTAAGGTTTTGCTGAAACCCTTGGTAGATTTTAAGAACACGTTGCATTTAGTCTATTATACAGAAAAGTATCAATCTGAGTCATATACATGTGGATATTTTTGGAGAGCTTGAATAATCAGGATTATATATTTGTGAATGTGGTGAAAATAGACTTAATAGATTAGTTGACCTAGTAGAATAGTCCATGAACTAGTCAACGGTTCCTCATTTTCAACAAAAAATAAATAAATAATTACATCGATCACAGTGGATTAATTTTGTCTATGGAAAGTCTATACATGAATATATCTATAAATATGCCATGATGGAAAATGAAGGGACTGCTTAAAACTGAAGTGCCAGAAATAGGCATTTAGAATTTTGCCACGTGGATATGACCAAGGGAAAACTGACTTATTGCTTACATTTATAATGTTGGTAATTTGAATTTCGAATAATTTTTCCAACATGATATAGTTTGAATACCTAACATTTCATCCAAGTGAAAACACATAAAAATTGATTCTGAGTCCAAGGAGTCTACCTAGACCTAAGATATATTGTCAACAGATTGGTACGACCTGCATGTAAGATATGACGTTATGTGGTATCGGATTATTGTTAAGTTTAGGGCTAGTTTTAACAATGCAGCAAACCAAATGATAAACCGCCAGATTTACTGACATGATCTATTTGATGCACCTTAAGACTATGTACGCCTCCGAGCCATTATCTCTGAACATTTAAACTAATGGTGTTTTTCAAAAAGTGTGGTTCTGTTCTTGTATTTAAATAAAAAGTATATTATTTCGAAATGATACAGCAATGTTGATTTAAATAATATTTGTACTCACTTATAACTGCTAATATGCATAATGAAAATTGAAATTTTGGCTTGGTCCTAAACACTCTCACCAGAAGCGCAGATTGGTCGCTGGACTGAAATAACAAATACTTAATGATATAAATGGGTTCGAGGAATTATACTCTCTAATTTTGTTTTCTCGAGCTATTTCCATTTTATGATTGGATCTTATACATTAGGAATTGCTCAAACTACAGTGTTGCATCATTTAGTCGATGTCGTGTGACAGTAGTAGATTTTCACACAGGCTTGGGAGATTACATTTATTTTGCTCCTGGTCAAAGCTATTTTGCAGTAATGACTTGTTCCAAAGTAACTCATCAAACGAGCAATTGTTTCTATGCAATGTGACAAAGTTTCAAATGCCTTGTTAAACAACATTTAAAGGACACCAAAATTAGTCAATCTGTTGTTGTGTGGCACTGATCTAGTTACTGTCCCTATCTGTACGATATAAGGTTGTTTCATGGGAATAGTAATCTTCAGTCCCCATAAGACTGGATGGAATATTTGAACCAATATTGACATCATTGGTAAAATGTGTTGTTATAACAGAACGATGACTGGATAAGAAAACAAAACAGGTCACCAGATCGGCTGTGTATTGTTTCTGATCTCAAAGAGGAAGTAGCTAACATAACAGTCGGATATTGTTCGGTTAATCACATTACATGTTGTTCAAATGTTCAAACTTAATTACGTAGTCTAGTTTTTTATTGGCTTGCAATTTGATATAGTCCTCAAATTGGAGATTTATGCATAAGACCCAATCTAATTAAAATCAGAACTCAAAACGCTCCCAGTTCTTTGCCTGGCCTAACGCAACCTCCTTGCATGGCAAAGTTGATTGGTTTCTTAAATTGACCAATCACAGAGCCACTTCTCAAATCTGGTTTGTAAAAGCTGAACATTTCTGCCGCCGAACCGAAGTTTACCCACTGCGTATTTTACCATTACGAACTGATACTCGCAGTACTAACAAACATCATTCAACGGCATCAACACGTAAGAAAATCGGACGAATAGGGCTTGTTTTGGCTATATTTTGGTGTTTACCATTGCCCTGTGTTATCTCTGTTTTTATTGGATAACTGAAACTGTGACCTTTCGTGAATTCTGGAAAGCTTGACCTCATTGAACAGTATATTACAATAGAGCGACAAAATCACGGGAACGTTTTTGGAGGTCTGCTTTTAATTAGATTGGCATAAGACCTAGCTTGTCTATAGTAACCTACACACCAAAGAAGATACAAAGAACATAGTTTTTCCGCCCTGAAAAGGGTGGGGAAGAGTTATAGTTTATATTATATAAACCAAACTGTCACAAATAGCACATGCATGTTTTACCTCACAATGATCTCCCCACAACAAAAGTCTCCTCTAACCAATTGATCTGAGTCGCAGGCATCTTAACTGATCCTTCCAGCAATCTGTGTGACTTGGTATGAAAGTTACAGGTTTTTATGACAACAGAATCAATCCTGGTATGTTTACATATTTTCCTGCACAGATAATAGCGTGCACAGGTGTTATCGTTTCAATCTCACCCCTTTTCGCTCTTTTCTATGTGGTGTTATCAGTATATCATAAACCAATTACTGGTCTAGCCAGGTGTTCAGGGTTCGAGTCCGTCTGTCTACCACCAGGTTTATATGAGTGAGTCACACCTGGGATAAGTATTCTTATCCCAGGGCAAACAATGTGGCTCCGGCGATCGCGAGAGTGAGCTATATACGAGGTTTTCTTCCGGTTTTCAACCTATTTCAGTATCAAACGTCATACATGTATAAGTTTGTTTGATTGTTTGTTTCTTTCATTGGGGTTTAACGTCGTACTCAAGGGTATTTTACTTATATGACCACGGATTGTCCACTTCCCACTTCACCTAGCCTTATTACGGTGGAAAACCGAGAGATAACCTCGTAAAAGCCAACCCCGTGATTGCCGGAGCCACAACATGCTGCTCGCTCAAATACCTGATGGTCGACAGGCGGACTCGATCCCGTGACTCATCCGAAGCAGATTCAGTTTAGTAATCGAACTCGCTACCACTAGGCCACGGCCGCGGGCACTTCATGTATAAGTGAAACACACATGGGTGCGACGGTGAACCCCTGTCAGATACCCTCGAAACTTTGCTCATTGTATATGCAGCAAAGCGTTATCTTTTGAACGTACGTAACAATTATTGGTCCAACCAGGTGTCATGGGTTCGAGTCCGTCTGTCTACCATCAGGTATGTATGATTGAGTCATACCTGGGATTAGTATATTAATCACACGATGTGGCTCCGGCCATCGCCAGGGTGGGCTTTGCGAGGTTTCCTCACGCTTTACCAACCTTTTTAAGTAAGAAACAGTATGCAACGTCATACATGTATACGTGAAACATCCATCGGTGCGACATTTAATCCGAATCAGATAAAAAAAAATGAGAGCCAGGTGAAATAGACACAGACACAAACTTGTAACCTAGCCTAGGTTTGTGTCCCTGAATTACCGATAATTAAACGTGATGTAAATAACGTGTGTCAGCTGTGTCAGGTGATCTTGACAAGAGTAATTGCCGACAAGCGCGTGTGTAAACAACTTATCTCACAGTGTTCATCTAATCCTCTGCATTGATACATTGTATGTCTCCTTCCACCAGCACATATTCAACTTAGTATGATATCATCGATTTAATGATAAAGTAATTACATGGAGTGACTCTCGATTACTCTCAATATTTCTTCTGACACGTCTGTCTCTATTGGTCTCTGTATCGGGTTGTTTTGTGAAAATATGAAAATGTAACTAAATCGTTTCTGTTTGATTATCGCTTTCCGACTGGTTTTCCACAAACACAGTGGGGCAGTAACTTCATTGTACGTATCTTTAGTGGCAATGATCGTTTCTCTGTCACCCAGACAATAAAGGTTCTCTAACCACGTATCATATAATCTTTGCTCAAATGAGCCCCACGCCAGCACTTCTTAACAAATCACCGTATGACGCTTTTTTGTTTAATGATAAGCCCCTTTCGGTGCCTTTTTTGTGGTTTGCCGAGCGGATTGAGCTGTATCATTGAGCTTATGCTCTGATCACGTTTATTTTATTTAAAGAAAAAAACAGAAAACAGTAAATCAACTCTTAAAAAAAGTTTACACAGAAATGTAGTATTTTCGGACCGTTATGTTGACTTGGATAATATAACTTCTTACTCTGTGCCTAAAACCATTTTGCATAATTTATGACTGTATGAGCTGGGGTTGCTAAGCCCAATTCACTCAAATGTTTCGACATATCCAAATAGGTAAGCTGGTTTATGTTTATGTTTATTCACCAATGAAATATAATACAGTTCGACATGAGCGGTCGTGGTTGAAAAGAATAATAAATATTTATCACAATGGCAATATAGATATCCAAAAACTTACGGTGCAATAAAACACCTTGGCATAATTATTTACGCTGAAATACGATACATGGCTAATACATTTGGGAAAAGACATTTCTCTGAAATTGACCAGTCGCTAAATAACACATTGTATAATATCAAACGCTCAGTGAGTCATTACACCCCTAACGGAAAAGCTTGTGCATCATAAGAGAGTAATATTTCAACCAAGAGCTTATAATTTGAATGAATGTTAATTGGCGGGATTAAAGCCCCATAGAGCTTGATCTATCCCGTGTGTAGAGAGATATCTATTATTGTGTGATGACTGAGAGGGGAAAGTTTTTAAAAATAAAATTGGACTTATTACGGAAAATAATAACAAAGAAAGCAATGCAAAACAAACAAAACATAAAACATGGTAATTAGATAATCGGGATCACCAAGAATGCTACTGCAATTTTAACAAGTCAATGTAATGCGATTTTAGTAAAGATTAAATTGTGATATAGATATCAGTTTTTTTAACTGTATTTATGTATTGTTACTAAACTGACCATACAAGTTTCATGTATTTTATCACAACATTTAACTCGTTGTGATGTGTAGAATGTGTCCGCTTGCGATATACATGTATACATATACTGCAGATATATAATGACATCGCTACAAGATTATCAAAACAAATTCTGTTATGTTTTTTTGTTTTCATGTTCTATTTTTTTTATCAGTCCTCAGTTGATACCTTGGTAAGGATTGCCGGATGGGCAGAAGATGGTGTAGCTATATCTGAACAGTTATTATCACGGCTTCTTCAACATCAAGATGGCTTAAAATTTTTGACGAATCTCTTTCGGGGTGCTGGGAAACAACTCTCGTCTGTGAAACGGTAAAATAAACCACATTTCTTAGCCATGGCTGTCTTTACTTAGCTATGGAGGAAAATTAATTTCCAACATTATGATAAAGCTTTACATCTTGGTTGTGCTAATGTTCATTATTGTTGGCATACAACGCCGTCATATAAGGGACATACCCTTAACACCAATCAATCAATCAATAAATCAATCCTGTAGCCCTCTGGCTACGGGCAATCCTGTCTTCACTAAGCATTGGAGGAAAATTAACTTTAAAACATTATGGAAATGTTTCACATCTTTGTTGTGTCAATTATTGTTGGAATACACCTCCGTCATATAAGTGATTTTAGCACCAATCAATCAATCAATCATTCAATCAATCAATCAATCAATCAATCAAGCAAGCAACCAAGCAAGCATGTTAGACACGGAGAGAGCAGGATTTTATTCTAACTATTTATCCATTTAGTGTCATCATTCTTTGATACAGGGATTCATACAAGTGTTTTCCTGGAGTGTCTCTTGCTTAAACTTAAGTTAAGGATTTTCCAAAGTTGAATAGAATCCCAATGACTACATACATGTATATATTTATAAAAAGTAAGCACACTGACTTAGGGATGGTGACTATGGGGTATTTAATAGCACTGCCAGTGATATACATTTCATGCAATTCAATGCTCTTTCCAAATATTCCAATAATTCCCTTTTCACTTAACCTTGATTTTTTTTGTTATAAGAAATGAAATGCTGATTTTAACACTGTAATTTATATGTAATTTTTTTTTTTTTTTAGAATGGACGAAGTGATCATGCAAGAAGGGAGAATTCTAAGAGCCATTGAAATTCTGCTTTCTAATGTAAGTGACGCTGGACAGTTTCTGCTTGAATTGAAATAATTGACTTTTACTAACTATCATTTTTATAAGGAAAATGCCTCAGAAGGCTGCCATGTACCTAATTCCTCCCTCCCCTCTCTCTGTTTGCAAAATTGACAAAAAAGTGAAAGAACAACTTTTTAACAAATGCCAACGGTTGAAATCAAACTCAGAATCAGGTGACAAGGCAGCCATTTTTTAGTTCTTGTTCGTAAATTTTAGTACATTGGAATTGAAATTCTATTGTTAGTTGTAAAAAAGGGTAACTGGCATTCCCAATCTTTTGTTTTGGCCAGGATGGTTGTCCACGATCACGTAAGGTTTGAATGGACCTCATAGTTTTCTTCCACATGAACCAAATTTCTCTTTTTGTCTCTGTCCATGTAATGGAATTGCTATGAATGACTGACAGACCAATAGTATGTGTACAATAAATGTGTACCACCAGTGTCTTATAATAAATCATTTGATTACTTAACAGGCAAACTGTGGTGAGTTATTAGGTAAAGTTATGGAGGCTGAAGTCAAAGAAGCTGCAGATGAACTGGTAAGATGAGTTTGTTTTAATATACTAATGTACATGTACTGTAATCTATGTTATGTATTGGCTGTTCTTTTGTCCACCACCGTTATATAAGTGAAATATCCTTTAGCTCAGCATGAAACACCAACCAACCTTTTGAGGTGCTCTCAGAAGGGATATCTTGAGGCAGAAATGTTTTTGTATAGCTTCTTACAATTGTCCTGTCAAATCTTTGGCTGCTGCCAGTGGTATTGAGTCTGTTTTCCTTACCCTGTTGAACTAGTACGCCATCATATGAGTGAAATAAATTTTAAGTACGGTGATAAACCCCACTCTAAATTTGGACTTTAAATGTCCTGTATTTTGTTATGGTTTGTTACCAGTGGTGTCCAGGGTGCATTTACTTTTGTCATTAAATAGGTGAAATACCATTCGTATTGAATAAAATAGACACCAGACCTTGGAGTGAAATTTATAACATAGAGCCGCGCAATGACTATCACCTAGTGCATGTCCCGGTTATGTCAAGTGAGAACTTATCCTGGACAGTGGACCAGTAGCTGGTCAAGCAACTCATCATGTGATGAGTAAAGTTTAAAATACGCTGACATTGATTAGTTACAGGAGTCATGTGGCGGACATGTTGTGGCTACGGCAATCGCAGGGGTGGGTTTTAAGAGATTTCCTCTCAGTTTTTAACCGTAATAATGCAGTGTACAGTGTGAAGTGGACAATCCGTCGTCATATAAGTGGAATACCCTTGAGTACGATGTTAAACGCCAATCAAACAAACAAACAAAACTTACATGTTAACGCTCAGTTGTGATCACTCTGATGAGCATGATACTTTTTTTGATGTAACTACTCAGTTGTGATCGCTGATAAGCAGTTGTGATCACTTTTGGACTGCATAAAAAAACAAGGTTATATCATCATGTTTTACTCTCTAACTAAATCTATTGATTCCAAAATGTTTCATATTTGTAGGGTAACTACTTTGAGAAGTCTTCAGTATTTGGTCCCCTTTTGTCCGTAACAACAACACCAT